>MU716959.1:995-19985 GCA_026770625.1 Nicotiana glauca | reverse complement strand
GAATCCATGGCCTCCCTAGAAGAAAGTTGTAGGACGTGTCCATGTCCAGAACCTGGAAAGTTATTTCAAAATCCATTGGGCCAATGGTCAAAATCAGGTCGATCTCTCCAATTGTGTCCCTTTTTATACCATCAAAAGCCTGTACACAGACATTTTTGGGTCGAATTCTTTCGGTCCCAATTTCTATGCGTTGTAAAGTTGATAGCGAGCAGATGTCTACTCCGGAACCTCCATCCACCATAACCCTTTTCATGTAGTACCCTTCGCATTTAACTGCTAGGTGCATTGCTTTGTTATGTGTGCTCCTTCTGGGGGGAAGTCATTCTTACTGAAAGAAATTTGGTTGATTGCAAAGAATCTCTCCGCCGTTTTTTCCAGCTGCTCTACAGAAGTCTCAATAGGCACATATGCTTCATTAAGAGTCTTAATCAATGCCTTCTGATGTTCGGTGGAGTTCATCAATAGAGATAACAGGGAAACTTGTTCGAGAAACTTTCGAAGCTGGTCTACCACTTCATAGTCTGCCATTTTCATCTTTTGAAAGAAATTCTCTGCTTCCTCGACGCTCACAGGCTTTTTAGATGGGAAGCGCTTTCTGGCGGCATTGTTTTCTTCCAAATTGGCGTATTTTTCAGCAGGGTGGTTTTATTGAACTGCTCCTGAGATTTCTTTGCCCTTATAGGTCACCACTGTTTTGTTGTAATTCCAGGGTACAATAGTAGGATCTGTCATGGGCTTCTGTGGCACGCGTCCAATAACCACTGGCTCATTCAGCCGAAGCGATTTAATTGTCCCCCGGACCACATAGGCTCCTTTTAGCACATACATTGGTATTCCCTTTTTCACTTCAAATCTTTTTGGAGGACTCAAGGTCAACTACTTTTCTTTGCTGCCTCATGGGATATAGAGAACACTATCTTTTGGAGGCATTGCCCCCGTTCCCGCTTCGACTTTCATTTCTGGTTTTGACTGGGTGGCTTTGGTCTTCTTTTCCCCTTTATCTTGCTTCAGGGCGATTTTTGGCTTCCTCTCTGCATCAGCGATGGCAATTATGGCCTTTAATGCTGCATGAAATTCCCCCTCTTCATAAATCATTCCAATTACTGGCCCATTGTTGTGGGCCGGCAGTGGGTTATTTGTCACATTTGGGACCTCCTCGTCCCTTACCACTATCGTCCCTTGTTCTATCAGATTTTCTACGGCCCTTTTTAGGGTCCAACAATCATTGGTGTCATGCCCTTCCGCCCCCGAATGATAAGCACACCTGACACCGGCTCTATAAGCAGGCGATGCTGGATTTTGCCTTGTTTGAGGGACTGGATGCAAGAGAGCCATCTGTACAAGCTTAGGAAATAGATTGGCATATGGTTTGCCGATGGGTGTGAAGGTTTGTCTCTTGGGTGGTTCCTGAGGACGGAAGTTATTCTGGGGTGGTTGGGAATTATAATGGTTTCGGTAAGGAGGCTGATTTCTTGGAAGTGGAGCTTGGTTTCGATTGGCTTGTTGCGGTGGTCGGCCATAAGGTTGAGCATTCATGACCATGTAAGGATGAGGAGCATAGGCCATATCTTGGTGGGGGTAGTAGTGTTGTGGGGTTCTTTCTGGAAAACGGGGCTTAGGGTTACGATATTCTCTTGCTTCTGACGCTGCCATGGACGTCTCTTCCTTTTTCTTGCCCCTTTCTATTCCTCCGGACCCACCTTCGATGGANTTGCAGGAAGATAGTGACCATCTCTATCTCATCCATTGGAGGTTTCACTCTTGAAGCTTGTTCGCGCCACTTAATTACGTATTCTCTAAAATTGTCTGAGGATTTCTTCTTTTGATTTGTTAGAGAATTCCTATCCAGCGCAATGTCTATGTTGTATTGGAACTGTCGAATAAAGTCTCGGGCAAGAACATCCCAGATATGCCAACGTGAGATGTCTTGGTCCATAAACCACTCATAAGCAATGCCGATTAGGCTTTCCCCAAAATATGCCATCAACAATTCTTCTCTACCACCGGCTCCCCGTAACTGATTGCAGTACTTCTTCAAATGAGCAATAGGGTTGCCGTGCCCATCATACTTTTCAAATTTTGGTGTTTTGAACCCTGACGACAAACGGACATGCGGGAACATACACAAATCTGCATAGGAGACACTCTTCTGCCCGCTCAACCCTTGCATGTTCTGTAAGTTTTGTTCGAGGCTTCTCATTCTCTTAGCCATCTCATCCTGCTCAGGTGCTCTGGGATTTTGGTCTTGCCCAGTCGTAAGCTCGTATCGAGGCTGCTGAGGGTAAGCGTTGGTGGTAAACCGGGTAGGTTCCAATGAGAAGGATGGTGCTTGGAATGTGAATGAAGATGAGTCAAAATTAGGCCTGTGTATAGTGGGTTGTGCCGCAGCTGGACAAGGCGGTGCAGTGAATATGTTCGTAGCCATGTCTGTCACTGACACCCGGTGACAAGACTCGGAGGGTGATCCAACGTAGTGAGCTGAAATGGTAGGATACCCGAATGGGGTAGTTGTATAACTCACGGGGACATTGGAAGTCCCACTTGCCCTAGCAAACAGCTCGGGGAATCCAGGGATCACACTTGGCGGCTTTCTTCCATTGTTCCAGTCGTCCAACATCTCCAATATGCGGAGACGCAGGATTCTGTTTTCCTCAGAAGTTGGGATGGCCGAGATTGAACTCTCCTCTAAAATAGGAATCGTTGGTAGAGGAATTTCTGAAGACATTTCTACACTCTCTTTCGACCTTGTGAAGTAAGTGTGAACACTTCCTTTCGACTTTGTGACTGATGGCTGAACACTTCCTTTCGACTTTGTTACTGATGGTTGAACACTTCCTTTCGACCTTGTAAAGTATGAATGTGAGGCCAGACTACCACAAAACCAACCACCTTTCTATAAAACCTGGATGTAGCAGCAAGCAAACGGTTAGTTTGAAACAAATAACATATAGGTAATCTTATATTGGGGTGTGATGCACCTATACAGTTAAGTGGGTTTTTACATGTTTTGCATTGGTTGCATGCGTCATTCTGGCTTCTCTTTACGCTCTCCTTTTTTCTTTTCTTTTCTCTTTTTTATCTTTCCCTTACATTCTTTTATTTTACTTTACAAACCTTTTCTCTTATTTAAGTTTATGGTCGAATCTGATGAAGATTGCCTACGTATCACGGCCCCGCATGAATCAGACCAGCGTAGTTCGTGGCAAACAAATGCAAGAAAAATAAAGAAATATTTTTTTTGTTGGAATTTTCAATTTTTCATTACTAAAACAAACTATTACAAACTAAAACACTTTTGCAGAAAGAAAATAACAGGCGCAAGCTAAGACCAAATACAAACTCCAACACTACAGACATACTTTGATGCGCAAAGGCAATGGACAAATAGACAACAGACCCAAAATAGAAAAATACAGACACGGACTATGCATACTCTAAAGCTTCAAATATAGGTGCCCGAGGGGCATCGTTCAGCCTTGCCGCGGGCCTAGGTTCCAAATCCCTTTCAAGTTGCTATAATTCATTCATGGTCCGTTTCACATAGATCATCACTGCTGAGACAAAAGTAGTATGGGTCATGTCTTCACAAGGCCGGCATCTCCTGAAAATGGCGTGAGCAATGGCTCTAATCCTGTCTCTTGTTTGCTTCTTTTCTATAAGTAAACGCTTTATCTGATTACTGCATGTTTTTAACGCCTGAGAATCCTGCAGGTGCTGATTCTGCAGCTGCTGCACTTTGCCTCCATTTGGGCCAACAGGTTGTAACAATGTCCACTTTCAATCTCAAAATCTCTAGCCTTCTTAACCGCTTTACCTTCAAGGGCAGCCACCTTTCTCTTCAGATTGGCAACAATTTTCTGGTGGTCCCATTTCAATTGATTCAAGTACTGGCGACGCTCATCTGCTCTTGTGGCCCACTGTTTTTTGAGCTCTGCCATGACATTCTCAAACTTTTCCAACTAATCCCGATATTCTCTGACTTCATTTTCCGGCCATTTTATCAATCGCTCATCTAATCGACTCCTCGGTTGTTTATCAGCAGCTATTCTCAAATGCTGGATTTGGGCCCTAAATGCCTCCTTTTCTCGGGCCAATCTATTCTTTTCACCCTGATCCGCAGCAATTCGCACACTGTTTTCGAATTTCAGACTTTCAACTTATTGTTCCAGCTTCCCAATTTCAACCCGGTAACCTTCTTCCTTTGCTAACCAATCCCATTATTCCTGGGATGACTCTGCAAAATCTTTGAGATGAGGTCTTTTAGCCAGTCTCCTGTATGATACGTCACCTCTGAACCAAGCGGTATACCCAGGGGAAACTTCCCCTTTAGCCCTATCCAATACATAAGTGTTTGCCGCCAAATGTTGACACTCGCTCCAGATCCGGTGAACTTCTTCTTCGGGGAACCGACCGTTAGGACTAATTTCAACTACTTGGGTACTCAGATCTTCATCTTTTGGCAGTACTTGATACCTCCAGAGTTGCCTCAAAACCCGATATGGTGCATAAGGCTGGATGATTTTAAGTCCCATCAACAGAAAGTGGGGCCTGGCTGCTGGCATATATATGATCTCCTCAACAGGCAACCATCCGAGCGTCCACGGGACTTGGCTGGCAGTGAGAGTCCGGAATAATGACGTCCACGATGTGACTCCCTCGGGTAGACTAGCCCCTTTGATTCTTGTGTAAAACTCTCTTGTACAAGTTTTCTCAGGTGAACCATAACTCAAGAGCTGGGAGCGGTGGCATAAATGCTCGGTCATCAACATTTGTAACAACAAGTTACATCCCTCGAAAAAGTTGCCCCCGGCTTTGCAAACAGTGAGAGCCCGGAAGATGTCAGCCACAATCATAGGCGCAAGAGTGCTTTTATCTTGGGCGAGCAAGGTACTGACGACCCCAGCTACTTTCATATCAATATTCTCGTCTTTCATTGGGAACACTACAAGGCCCAAAAAAGCTATCATAAAAGCCACACCGCCTGTGTTTATCCCACTTTTGATGGTTATTTCTACTGCATAGCTTGATGTCTGGCTTATTGAACCCGCCCACGTGGCCGTATCTATCGTATATGAAGCGCATACTACAGAAAACCTTTGCAAGATCCGGATTGTGAACTGTCCGGGGTATCTTCAATGAATCTAAGAACCGGTGCGCAGTGACGGCCCTGGGAGCAACCAAGTATTTGAACCTTAACGGGGCTTCATCATTTCCGATGTACCCGGCTATTTCCTCCAACGTTGGGGTGAGCTCAAAGTCTGAGAAATGAAATACATTATGTGCCGAATCCCAAAAGGTGACCAGTGCTCTAATAATATCTCCCCAAGGCTGCATGTCTAATAAACCCGTAAGATCTTCCAGATACTTCTTCACTTCATCTTTCCCTTCCTTGCCTAAGTCATTCCACCATAATCGCAACTCGAAAGGGATTTTGGTCATTATTGAAAAAGGTACATTTTGCATCGTGTTCATCCTGCACATTTTTTAAGCTGATTGAGTGAGAGAAAAGATTTTTATTCGACTCGGAACAAAGCTAACTATTTCTTTCATTTTTTTTTCAAATTTAAAAATGAAAGACTCGATTTTCAAACACGTCCTTTCAGCACTCTGAAAGATTTTAAGGCTGTGTAAGTCAACCGGTCGAAAATCAAAAATTGACCGAAAATGGCTGTTTTTGCAAAGTCAGCCTTCCGGCGTTCCTTTCGGGATCATTCGGCTATTTATGTCAAAACAGCCTTACTCGACTTATTTACGACTCTTTTCTTATTTTCCGAATTAAAATAAAAGGCCCGGTGTTGCAAACACAGCTTTCAGCGCCTCGGGGACGAAGATTTTAAGGCTGTGAGGGTCAAAAATCAAAACATGTCCGAAGGCGGCTGTTTATGCAAAGTTAGCCTTCCGGCGACCCGTTTGGGAACATTCGGCTACTCGTGCAAAAACGGCATCACCCGACTTATTCATGACGCAAATTAAAATTTTGACATTTTTGCTATTCTTGCAAAGGAAAAATTGGACCCGATGAGGGTTGCCTACGTATCCCACACCCTGTGAGAATCAAACCGGCGTAGTTCGGGCAAAATAGACTATTTTCGAAAACAAGACTTTTTTTTTATTGACAAACACACTATTTCGGCAAACAATACTTTTTTTTTTCAACAAACTATTTAAAAAATAAAAATAAAAATAAAACTTTTCTCTTTTTTTAAAGATTTTCTTGACCCATTAACAAACCACTTTTTTTTTAAAACGAATTTTCTTTTCCATTTTTTTTATTTTTTCAAAAATTCGGCAGAGTTTCGATACTATTTGGTTATTTTCTAAAACAAATAATCAATTCTCGGCACTGCTATTTCTCTCCTGTTTTTTTAAAATTTACAAAATACCCCAAAACCGGTCAGCATGTAGTCCGAGACAAATAAATGCCCGAAAAACAAGTAGGATGCATCAGGATAGTCTTTTTCATTTCAGGTTGCTAGCCCTAGACGGATCTAATCCCCGTGTTGAGTCCCCTAAGTCAAATGCAACATGATGCAAATAAGCATTCCTACTAGGGATCCGGCATGAAGTCACGTTATTCTAGGTTCAAAACCTGGGTATGTGTTCTAGACTGTGTACCCGAGCAGACAACTCAAATCGAGGAGGGGGCAACGTACCGGGAACCAAAAGGCCATCCGGCTTACTAACTTGTCCGACCTCTTTCTTATTTTAGGGTATGACACTAACAGAATAGGGAGTATCAACCAGTAAGCACATCCCCGGAGGTGAGAAGAGAAGGGTTTCGGCACAGTTTATATACAATTTAGATAATATCAAAGCGGTAAGCATTTAAGCACAAAACATGTAGGAAAATCAGATATAACCAAATACAACAATGTATCTAAGCTCGAATTATGAACCCTGAACAAAAGTTCTGGGTTCTTGTCCCCAGCAGAGTCGCTAGAGCTGTCACACCTCCTTTTTACCTACTCCCCCGTGAAGGGTATAATAAATGGAGTTTTTCCAATTAAATGACAATCGAAACGGGATTCGTTTTTTAAGAGATTCAGAGTCGCCACTTGGGAGATTTATGGTGTCCCAAGTCACCGGTTTGAATCCCGAATCGAGGAAAGGTTTTGACTCTGTTTAACGGTTGCGAACAAGAAATACGGGTAAGGGAGTATAAATGTACCTACCCCTTACGCACCTACCCCCGGGAGGACAAATGTATAAGGGAGTTTTTCCAATTTAAGTGACATTATTCGAAATGAGATTATTTATTTATTTCAGAGTCGTCACTTGGGAAAGGTTTGGCTTTTGGTGTCCCAAGTCACCAGTTTATCTTGAATGCCAAATCGAGGAAATTTTCGACTTTCCAAATGAAGTATGCGAACTAAAAATTCTAAATAAGGAATTCTGTTGACCCGAGGGAAGGTGTTAGTCACCCCCGAATCCCGTGGTTCTAGCACGGTCGCTTAAATTATTGTAATTGTTAAATATCTGATTTTTAATACATGTTATAACTTATGTGCTTTTATTAACTTTAAACCGCTTTTATTATTATTTTTAATAGAATTGCAACGTCATGAAAATGCATCTCGAACCACGTCACAATCAATGCACCCGTGGTTGTTAATACATTTCGACTCCGTTGAGATTTGGATTTGGGTCACATAAATACGCACCCGAGTTTAACAATGGAATTTAATTAAAATCGCGCCTAAAGACTCTAACGCGTTATTACTTTGGGGAAGGCCGTGAAATTCGCTAGACGACCCGTCCCGAAATCTAAATATTTTAATATCCATTTAGTGAGGGCCCCGCAATTTGTAGTTTTATTTGACGAGGCTCGTCTCATCAATTTTATTTAAAGGCAATCCTAAAGTGACTATATTTTTTTCTATTTTTATTTGTCTCTAAAAATGAAGAAAATGGCCCTAATGTGTAATAGTATTGTAAATGAATATAAGCGGCTGTTTTTAGTCATTTAAACCTTCTAATCTGGCCCAGTAAAAGCTGTCCATGAAGCTATAGGGGCCCAAACCTAGCCGAAATATGCGTTGAGTACTACTTACTGAAAGTCCTTCAATTAGTCGAATTGTTCAATCATTTAAAGCAAGAAAGACCATTTTTGCTTGAATTAATAACACAAAGGTAATGAAACACTCTCATATTGATTCAAGTTGTTTTAATCAACGTTACTACTCAATTTGAAATTCCAATTATGAGTATCCTATAAGTTTGACCTTAGCAACAGTGATGGCAACTAAATTGCCAACTCAAATTCCAAAAAAAACAAACAAATCTCAACAATAAACTATTGAGGCTAGCTTCAACACATGAACTGAAATAGCTATACCATCGAAACATAAAATCCCTAGGCTAGTTAATGGACTAACACTCGTTGATAATCACAATAGCCCAAGCCAGTCTAAAAAACGTCCAGATTCCAGCAATAGAGCAAACGAAGCCTACAAATCTCAATATCCATTCTCCTGTTTCAATTATCTTTGATTTCAAATCATGTCTATTCGAAATGAAATTAAACTGATAGGGCTCATGAATAATTACAAATTTGATAGTTCGAACAGTCCATTATAGATGAATAGCTTAACAGTCCACTACAAATAAGCAAAAATAAGGAGTTTTATCCTACACGAGGTCCTAAACTAATTGCAGCAAATTGAACTAACACAACAAAATTCAACGGGTATCAAGTGGTAATTTTGTTTCCATTTCATTTGGTGAGATTACATCGAAACAAGCTCGAAAATGTACCTGGTCAGTGGAAGAAGAAGAAGAAGAAGAAGAAGAAGAAGGAGAAGGAGAAGAAGAAGGAGGAGGAGAAGAAGAAGGAGAAGAAGAAGAAGAAGAAGAAGAAGAAGAAGAAGAAGAAGAAGAAGAAGAAGAAGAAGAAGAAGAAGAAGAAGAAGAAGAAGAAGAAAAAGAAGAAGAAGGAGGAGAAGAAGAAGAAGGAGGAGGAGCAATCAGCAGCAGCAGTACTAATAGCAACAATGCAACATCCAACATGAATAAACAATAGATCTCAATAGCAATGACCAACAAGTAACCCCAGCTAGCTTGGACAGACCAGTTTGAAAAATACCCAGCAAACACCGGAAATTGTCAACAGACCAATACCCCTACCCAAGACTAGTTCAATTGAGCTCATAATTACTTGGAGTCAACCTAATACACCTCTGAACCTCAGCAACCAGTGACTCAACTCGAAAACCAACAAGTTCTGGAAAAACAACTATAAGAATTCACAATTTATTCGATAGAACAGTGTTTTCTTTTCAATAGAATAGTAACCTTCCTAAAAAAACTGAAGCAACTGAGAAAAGTTCTTTATAACTGATTAAATTCTTAAGAATTGATCCTTCACAACAGCCTTTTGAACTTGTTTTTAACTTACTGAAAATACTGCCTAAACTCTACAACAACTGACTCCAAAAAAAAACCTCCCCTCAATCTATCCTAAACTTCCTCCTTTATATCCAAATAGACCTCCCTTTACAGCTCCTAAAAGCATCCAGCTATTAAGAAAATCAGCCCATGTTATTCCCTGAAGACCACTACTGCCTGTCCATTATTATTTTAATTTTAAAGTGTATGGGCAGACTAAATTTAAAATTCAGTTAAGTATGGGCAGCCTGTTTTTCTATTCGATTCTTTCAAACTTTGTAAAATGGTGCCCATGTGATTTCTGTTTCCTGACCTTAAGGGTGTATTAACTTAAAAGTCCACTAGTATCACCTGACAGATCACTCACTAGGCCACTTTCAAATTCTCAAATTCCAAATTAACCTCGAAACCTACACTAGAAATACAGCTATAACCAATTCAAGACTTCTCGAACTCAATCAGCTATTGAGATAAGTGAGCTTAAGCCAGTGTTCTAAAATATGCATTTAATTAAACTGAAAAACCAACAGAACTCGGAGATTGACTATTCAATTCAATGCTATTACTGATTAAGTAATGAACTAATTTCTAAACTTAAACATTCAGACACACTGATCAATTTAACATTGTGATGCATTAATCTCACATGAACTGGCTTAATTCAAACAGACACAGAAGCAGAAATGAAGCAGGAGGAGAAGAACTCCGGAGATTAAACGAAAACTAAAAGATAATAAAGAGAAAAAGAATTGAAAATACTCGAACTCAAGCGGATCAAATACTGTAAATCCCTCTTCCCTTTGCCTTGGACTGAAATGGACTTAATCGCATGTTTCCAGTAATGAAAACATACGACTAAAGTCCAATGTAGTCCAAAGGTCCTCGCAACTTTGCTGGATTTAAGATTTAGGGCTCACCCTGGTTGTGTTTTACCATTCGAACAATCTGGACCCTATTCGAGGGATATTAAGAATGGATTTTGGGTGAGGGAGGTCTAGTGGTGATGGGGCGTGGATTTGGGGTCAAATGGAGGCGGCGCCGCCACTGGGGTCTTGTGGCGGCGGGTAGGGTTCTTGATTCAAAATCACGATTCGAGGCATTTGGGCTTGATTCGAAGGAAGCCAAGGGTGTTCTAGTGGTGAGCGGGGTCGAGGGGTGTGAGTTTGGTGGTCATTGGAGGGGTTATGTTTTTGGGCGATCTTCGGTTTGATATTCGAAGAGGTTGGGGATGATTCGAAGAAAACAAAGGGTGGATTCGAGGAGAGGAAGGTGAGGTAGTTCTATGGTGTGAAGGTGGGGTTGTTTGGGCCACCGGAACCGCCGTGAGGCAATTTCCGATGGGAGGAGCTCGGCGGTTGGGGGTGGAGCTGCAGGGGGGTCTCTGAGGGGTTAAAGATGAGGGGAAGGAATGAGATGGTTTTTAGGGGTGTTGGGGGTTTGATATGTTAAAAACGAACGAATTAATATGGGCCGTTGGATGATGGGAACCAACGGCCTTGATTAATTGACTTAATGAAAACGGGGTCATTTAAGGTAATACGGGGCGGGTTTGGTTCGGGGGTAAGAGGGTCGGGTTGTGAGAGGTCGCGGGCGGGGTGATATGGATCGTTGGATCGAGTGAATGAATGATTGAGATTTGAGAAGCCAAAACGGCGTCGTTTGGTTGATCTCTGAGGCCTTGGCCAATTGGATATTCATTTGGGCTTGGAATTTTAATCAAAACTAGCCCAATTCCGATTTCCTCCAATTCTTTTCCTTTTTTTTTTATTTTCTAACAATTCTAATAAAAATAAAAATATAAACCTAAATTAATCCTTGACCAAATTATCCTAAAATACCTAATTAACTTTAAGCAGTAATTAAAAATAATTAAATACCAAAAAATACAATTATGACATTAAACACTAAAAATGCAAAGTATGCTATTTTTGTGATTTTTTCATTTTTATAAAACAACAATTTTCTTAACTAATCTAAAAAATATAAAATTAAATCCTAAATGTAAATGTGACATATTTTTGCATTTTTCTATTAATTAAACACATAAACATGTATGGACAAATGTGAATATTGACAGAAAATATCACGAAAATTCACAAAGATTGCACACAAAAGGAGAATTATTTTATTTTGATTTCTTTGGGAGTAGTTCGTGTGAGGCAAAAATCACGTGCTCACAATCGGTAGTGTTTGTTGGTGTGATAAGTGTATTGAGTTCCCTGATCGACCAGCAAGGTCATTATATGGTATTTCATGATTGGAGGTATGTTTTTATTTTCGTTCTTCTTCTCTTCTTCTTCCTCTTCTTCTTTTTCTTTCTAAACATCCAAAAAGCGTCGAAATGCTGGCAAATTTTTTTCAGAAAAATTCTGCCCCATTTTTGCCCAGATTCTGCCCAATTTCTGCCCCGTTTCTGCCCAATTTCTGCCCCGTTTCTGCCCAACAGTAGGTCGATCACCAGTTGCATTCAATGCAATAGTAGCCTCCAAATTTGAACATACAGTAGCTGCTTCAATTCTAGATTTCTCATGTCCTAATACATTTGTTGCATGATTCGAAGACAGCTTCACCACAATAGCTTGATGCAACCCCTCCTCCTTTGCGAATTCCATCCGTTCCTTCTGTTTGATATTTTAACATGAATCATTATATATGACTCTGGTACTTTCTGTTTGATATTTTAACATGAAGCATTATATATTTTATTATTTGATGTTTCTTTCTGTTTGCAGAGAATGTCTAAAACTAACATTGAGAATCGGAAAAAGTTAAAGAATCCTCACACTACTGAAAAAAGAAGTTTTGCTTTAATTCGCTCTAAGTTGGTGTGTAACTAGCAAATCGTTGTAAAAAAATTTCAATCTTAGCTTTTGTTTAGTTCATGGCAGATCGGTAGGAATGCTAACTCATTTTCATGTAACTAGGAAAAAGTCAAGGAAACTTCGGATCCTTTAACAGCAAAGGAAGTCTTTGTTGCTACAAGGAAAAGAAAAGTTGGGCGATCATACAAGTCCTTGGATGAAGATACAACTAGTAAAATTGTGTGATTATATTTAATTAATGTTATATCAAGATCAATTATTTGTTTCTATATGGTTACTTTTTATTTACTTGAATTATATTTTTTTGAATTTGCTTTGTAGGCTGAAATGGAGGAAATTGAAGCACAACAAACTTAAATGGCAATGAGTCCGTAGAGGCATTTGCATCTGTCATGGGACCTGAACATCCAGGGCGTCTGAGATTGTATGGACGGGGTGTTACAAGAACTTCTTTGAGAGAGAAAGTAGGATGTTTTGAACCCTCTTCGAATACTTCAAATTCAATACAAAAATTGGAGGAGAAGATACAAAGAATTGAGGAAAAAATTGAGGAACAAAAGGCAACTATCCGTCAAGAAGTTGTTGCAGATGTCCTTGCACGACTTTAGCGTTCAGGAATTAATATTGATGTAACATTATTCTGGCGGCATTGGTGATAATTTATTGGGAGAAGCTTCATCTGCCCAGCAAACAGCATTCCAACCAATATGTCGTCCATCTACTAGTACCAACAAAGAAGGCCAACTCATTCGAGGTATTAAATCATTGAAAAT
Organism: Nicotiana glauca; assembly: GCA_026770625.1. Classification (NCBI taxonomy): domain Eukaryota; kingdom Viridiplantae; phylum Streptophyta; class Magnoliopsida; order Solanales; family Solanaceae; genus Nicotiana; species Nicotiana glauca. The sequence goes on along the minus strand of MU716959.1, from coordinate 7,006 downwards.
TTAACAATTTTTGTAAGATATACTGTCTTAGTTTGGTACTTCATGTACGCATACTGTTGTATTCCTCTAGTGTACAAAATCCTTCTCTACTCTGTTAAAAGCTATTGTATTCCTCTCTCTCTATACAGTTCAATAGCTTATGCCTTAATAGTTGAGCTATAAAATCTTGGTTCTGTTGCATCAAACATCAAGTATGATGCATTTCCATTTTGTAAGAGAAATCTTTTATGTTCATTCAGGTCTATTTTCCATCAACAAGGCCACGGTTTAAACTTGGTAGAAATGAATTATCAATTTTAGTTTACTGTTATCACTTTTAGCAAACTCGCACTGTGGAAAATTGTGTCTGGACATGTTTGATTATGGTACTTTGTTGAGTGATTTTGTAGATCCCAAGTGACCTTGGTGGATTTCTGTGTTGCTTATTTAGCTAAGTTCTTGTGTAGAGACATAATTGTATGATGAAGTCTCTTATCATTACCCTTTTTGAGACACCAGAGAACTGTACTCGTGCTTCTAAGTTGCTAAGAGCATTATGCCTTTATGTCTATGAATATTGAGACTTAAGGAAACTAGGAGTTAAACAATGAAACGAGATAGTCGGTGGTTGTATTATGCCTTTATGTCTGAGGGTTGTCTTGCCCTTTGTCTTGCTATATAGTTTTGTTACTTCCCTAGTTAGATGTATCTCCTTATATTTTTTTATTTGGATATATAGTTTTGTTACTTCCCTAGTTTTATTTTCTGATCAGAGAAGTGCTATATAGTTTTGTTACTTTCCTAGTTAGATGTATCTCCTTATGTTTTCTGATTTGGATATGCACCACAGCAAGGATAATGATGTTTTGAGCAGGTTGAAAATTTTGAGATGGTCGTATTTACAAAGGAAACTCTGCCGAAAAATTTAAGAATTTAGAGCGTTTGAAATTTTGAAGTTATCAAATTGGTCATTCAATTACTTTGTGATTCAATTATCTTTTAAAAAATGTATTTAATTATTTCTGGTTGTATTTTGTAGGTGCAGCGATTGCTGTAGAAAGCAGTGACGAAGACCTTACTTGAGTGTTGTTGATCGTTGTTAAACTTTCTATCATCATGTTAAAGATATTTTAGTTTAGAACTTTTGTATGCAAACTCATCTATTTTGACTTTTGAATTGTTGATCAAACAATGTATTCACATTTTGTTTTTGTATGAGTAATGCTAGTTGAATAGTTTAATTTTATTTTGTGGCTTATATAAGTTATGAGTTAAAAATTTCATTGCATAGGAAAATATTCCTCATTTTGCTTCCATAAATATCAGAAATTCAATTGTGAATTATTGCAATAGAGCATATAACCGTTCCAGTAGACCAAGACGAATAATAATAGCATCCCTTAATAACCGTTGCAATATGTAACAATATCCGTTGCAGTAGGGTATTGATAATTGTTCCAATATCACAAAAATCGTTGCAATATATCATCAAAACCGTTGCAATAGACATAAAAATCGCTGGAATTATTATACCACAACGGTTTATAACCGTCCCAATAGAAAATATAACTGTTCGCATAAGTAGAACAATGGTAGCAGTACCATAACTGTTAGTCCGTTACAATACCCCTTTTATGGAGACGGTTTTGAAACCGTTCCAATAGACCTATTGTAATACTGAATCGCGGAACGCCTCCAAATCCGTTCTGATAGCCCTATAGGGACGGCTATTGTATCTATTGCCACGGTTTTGGAAGGGTTGCCGTAGACCTAATTTCTAGTAGTGAATCCAGAAACATTTGGATAAATACACTGAATCACAACGCATATATCGTATAAGCATTTGCATGGAGCGTAACCACGTACGTATTTAGAAATTTCAGCAGTAATACTCTTGTACTCTTTTTAAATGGAGTAATAATGTTATGATCAATCTTAAGGGGAGCTTGGATCAACGATAAAGTTATCTCAATTTAACCGATAGATTATTAGTTCGATCGTGAATATAGCCGCTAAACACTTGCATTATAATATACGGTTTGCATCACACTTTCTTGGAGTGCGATCATTCCTCGATCCATGCGTGAACGCGAGATGTTTTGCGCATTGAACTACCTCTTTTGATGTTATTATTGAGCCCAAAATTTTTTTATAGTGCTATATGGCCGAGATGGCATTAAAAAAATATGCATGGATCAGATAGAGGGATGCAACAGCATCCAGTTGATTCGATTTGGTATTATCTGTTTCACACCAAATAAAAAACAATGTGACTCCCCCTGATAAATATATAATTAGTTTGGAGATAACGAAGAAAAAAACAAAGAAGTTTTATAATTCAAAGTTTGTTGAAGGCTATTGAACACCTCACAACAATAACCTAACGACAATTCACATAATAACTAAGATTAAATTATGGTTATTTGTTTTCGTTTCTAACGAGAGGAGTCAACTCTTATGACGTGGTGGCAATTTAGGGCAAGTAATACTTCACAAGCAAGCCCTATATTTGTGACAACTATTATTGGAATCAGTATTTTTTTGAATCTTATAATTAAAATTCTTGTGACTTTAAATTTCTCATTTTACCCTAATAACACATTATTGTAATCACTTAATAAATGTCATGACTTATTAACGGACACGCAACAGGTTTAACAATAACAAAAGGGGTGTTTTCTCTTGAAGTTCATCGTTAAATTTTATATATTCTCTTTCAAATTTTTGCTATCTATCTATCTGTCTATTTATATTTATTATACTATATTAAAAACACGAAGTCCTCTAGTAAAATATAGTTCATCTCTTTTACTCTTTAAAAATAGAGTTCACGGTAGACAAAACAATAATTTATAATAATTCCCTAATATTTACGAATGATCATTTAATTAATTTCCTAATATTTAGAAATAGTTATTTAATCTCCAAAATACTTAAGACTTCAATTTTAACTAAAATTTGGTTAATTTTTTTTTCCTTATTTGAAACAGGTTAAAAAAAAAATCTTATATTTAGATTTCAAAATCAGTATATTCTTAATTACAAAATATGATAATCAATGTTTGTGATTTAAAATTGATTATGCACGATCAAGACATTGCACTTTCAAATTCCTATTTTGACATTTAAAGTTTGTTATTAAATGAAGGCAAGAGGTAGGTTGTTAACTTATCAATTTCTGACTCAAATAAGGATATAATAATAATAATAATAATAATAATAAACAATCAATGTTTATTGGATGTCTTTTATCAGTATAAGTTTTCCTTAATATTTAGGAATTTTATATCAACTAAAGTTTATACATTAACTCTTTCGTATATATTTGTGGAGTTTTTTTCTTTTTTAATTATATATATAACAAAATAATTTGTAAAAGACAAATAACACCAAAAATAAAACAAACACAGAGAATATAAGACTAGTGTGCTATAAGGCCATACCTTATTAGCTATTCTAAAAAGAATGATCTATTTATGAATTTGAAAATAATTTAACACGAATTTTCTAATTTTTTCTTTATAACATGTTTTTATAGCTAGCCACACAAATGTTACGACGTGTTTAATATCACAAATTTCACAAGTCGATCTTACAACCACAAAAATATTATAATATGCTTGAAGTTTCAAAATTCTTCATTTATTCCTTAAACATTATGCCTAATCAAACAGATTCTAATAAAAATAAAACGGAGAGATCAAGTATAACTGAAGTTAAAGAATTTTCACACCTTCAATTATGTATGTTAAGTTAACCTGCTGTATTATTTTTAAGTCATTTATTCCACTTTTATGAGATCTTTTAGGTGATGATCTAATAGTCAACAAGTTGTTCTATCAACAATATATATACATTGAAGTTAAACTCAAGAAGATAACAGATTGCGTTATTACAGCCAAGTTATATAGTAATAAAATGGAGATAAATTAAATATATGTTGCTTCATAAATATATATGAAGAGGAAAACAAGCAACTTTGAATTTTAGGCTGTTATATATAGAATGTGGCCAAAGCTTTACCTGCTGGATTGTCACTATTGAAAAAGCAACGCATTTTTCTTGGCTCTAGTTGTATGGCGATACATGACAAATCATAACTTTTAGGATTTAATCAACTTTTATAAGTACAAAGGATGATGGTAAATTGCACATTTTCACATTTTTATTTGGTCTTTTCTCTCTTTCTTCCTTCCCACTTTTTTTTTTCTTCCTGATTACTGCAATTCTTGAGTCATAAGAAATTCACAAATAACAATTTTTTTACGTCCTGAGCTTTTTCTAAATTTTAAATATTCCACCACGGTCACTCCGCTCCTAAAAGCATTTTGCAGTTTACACATGTTAGAAGTATATAACCAGCTCATCTATATAAGATGTTTAAAAAGTGTACATTTTTATTTGCTTAATTTTGTTTTCAACACGCCATAACGTGCGGACTTGATTCTTTTTTATATAGGTCAAGCACCTAGAAATACTTTCTAACACTAGGTAGCGGTGAGACGGGAAATATATGATCATTTAAACTTAAAACATACATTTTATATATTAATTAATTTGATCTTTAAATTACACTAAATGCTAAAGGTGGAAAGGAGAATGAAGTTGAGCATGAGAAATTTCAAGGTTGTTATGGTGGGAGAAAGCAATATAATGTTGATAACCTGTAACGACCCGATTGGTCGTTTTGGATATCTGCACTTCGCCCGGTGTTTTGAGGGCTCGAGTAACTCCGCACGATGTATTATGACTTGCATCAATCATCAGTATTGATTTTCAAGTTATTCGGAGTCGGTTTGGGGGAATGAACTTCAAGATTTAAGTTCTAAGTTGGAAGAGTTGACCAAATTTGACTTTTTGGCAATTGACCTTAGAATGGAGTTTCATCAGCTTTGTAGGGTAATCTCGGACTTAGGAGAGCCTCCGATTGTAATTTGGAGGTCCGTAGTGGAATTAGTCTTGAATTGGCGAAAGTTGGATATTGGGAAAGTTTGACCAGGAGTGAACTTTTTGATATCGAGTCGGATTCTAATTTCGGAAGTTGGAATAGGACCGTATTGTCAAATGTGACTTGTGTGCGAATTTTGAGGTCAATCAGAGGTGATTTGACAGGTTCCGGCATCGGTCGTGGAAGTTGAAATTTCAAAGTTCATTGATTTCGGCTTGAGGTGTGATTGATTGCTTTGAGGTTGTCATGTGTAATTTGAAGCTTCGAGTAGGTTCGTCTTGTCATATGAAACTTGTCTACAAAGTTTGGTGCCATTCGGAGCTGATTTGATAGGGCTCGGATGCTCAGGTGTGATTCTAGAAGTTCTTGAAGTTTAATTTGATTTGCATGCGTTTTTGATGATTTGAGCGCACGAATGAGTTCGTGTTATGTTTTTAGACTTGCGTGCATATTTGATTTTGAACCTCGAGGGCTCGGGTGAGTTTCGAATTGGTTTCGAAATGTTCTTGCATAGTTTTTAATTGCTTGTTCTGGTATTTTTGCATTGGCGAAGTTTTGATCGCAAATGCGGGGCCATGGAATTTACGAAGCCTGGGCGACTAGGCAGTTTTCGCATTTGCGAAGGCTGGTCTTCGCATTTGCAAAGTGTGACGATACAAAGGGTCATCACCGTATTTCTCCCTTTTTCCGCGCTTCCAAGGCCTTGGAAACCTCGATTTCAGTTTGCCTCGATTTGCGTGTACAGTCCGGACGCAAAGCCGGAAATTTTTTATGTTAAAATATGTGAATTCTGTGAAAAGTTTGAAGAATTTTGATATTAATATTGATATAGTTGACTTTGGTCAATATTTTGGTTAAACGGACCCAGATCCGTGATTTGACGGACCCAGAGGGTCCGTAGAAAAATATGGGACTCGGGCATGTGCCCGGAGTCGAAATCCGAGGTCTAGAACCAGGGTAAAAGAATTTTTCTGTTAAATTATTTTCTGAAATTATTAAGGAAAAATGGAAATGAAAATGAGTTAGAAAATATAGGTATCAGGCTCGTATTTTGGTTCCGACGCCTGGTACAGGTCTTAAATAT
>MU716957.1:87444-105992 GCA_026770625.1 Nicotiana glauca | reverse complement strand
AAAAAAAAATATAGTTGGATTGTTGTGAAAAAAAATAATTCCTTGATAAGTGGTGGTTCTTGACGTAAGTGTACTTAAAGAAGAATGGGATAATTTACATTGATGTGAAGGTGGAATTTTGGTTTGACATAAGTATAGGGTTAAAATGTTAAAATGTATGTATTAAAGTGCTTAGGGAGGTGTAGTCACTCTTATATCTAAATGTGTCCTAACTGTCCCGTAGCCTACATTACAACTAAATAAAGTCCTAATTGATCCTAGATTGAATGAGCTCGATTATTGGAGTAGTACACTACGGGCAAGCTTATGGTGCATCTTTTGTGGCATATAAATGTTATTTCTGAGAGTGAGTAAATTCTTTATATCTTGAGTTCCTAAGTGTTCTTAAATTTTGTTGTGTGGAACTACTCTCTTTTGTTGTGTGAGGGCACTTGATTCATGAAGGAAAGGTAATGTCAATGACCTCTATGTTAGAGTAAGTAGGTGAGTTTTGAATAATGCGTGGTACTTGTGAGTCAAATCTTTAGGTGAAGATGTTACACTCTTGTGCTTAGTCTATTTTAAATACTCTTGGTGTAATGAGTTAGGAGAATTGTTTAAAAAAGTTTTGTCTATAAAAAGTGTAGTTTGATTGCTCGAGGACGAGCAATGGTTTAAGTGTGGGGTGTTGATGATAGGCTATAATAACGTATTTTAGTCGCTTATTACACTTGAGTTTACTGCACTTTAGTTGAGTTTGCGCTTTAATCGCTAGTGTTTTGTACTAACTGTGTGTTTTATGCCTTGTAGGAGTGATTTCGAGATATATAGATATTATGAAATAAATTTAAGTAATTTGGTGCTTTGAAGTCTGAGTAAAAGCCCAAGAATTTAAGCCTGGATCGTATTCGGGGATCAACGGATGATAAAATAACAAAACAAAGACTCGAGGAGGCATATTGCATACTATCTAGTAAAATAGACATAACTTTTTTTTCCAAAACTCCATTTAGGCTCCACAATATATGGTTGGAAAGCTAATTCAAAGGGCTAACACTTTCATGTTTTACGCATTTCCAAATTCTAAACAGAACAGGGTAAAAAATGCAGTCGAAGCCGAGACCACGGAACTGACCGCGGCAGAAAATCAGAGACCATGTTTGGCCGCGGTCCTACCGCGTTTTGGCCGCGGCCGCGCCTCTCCAGACGTCAAAAAGAGTCCTATTTCGTCCGGAAAAAGGTTATTTCGGCCCTACACTATTCCAACTTGTATAAAAGGCGTCCTAAACCTAGTTGGAAGAGGAGGGGACATATTTTGGACACTAATTAGACCTAAGGAGGCAAGAGACTCTACTTTAGGGTTAGACAACACCCTTGGAAGCAAGAACACATTGGGAGCAAGGCGGAGAATTCTTCTACGAGTTTTTCCTTCCTCTTCCTATTTTTCATTGTTGGTTATGAATTTTAGTATTGTAGTTTTACATACTATTATGAATAGCTAATTTGTTATCTAGAGTTTTGATAGAACCTTTTGTAGGATAAATTCTTGTTATGTTTTTATATAATTGAGCCATAGCTTTTCTCTATTTGTTCAACTACATTTATATTCTGGTTGATTGAAGAGCTCTCAATTAGTTGTGCCTATTTAATATGCATAACTCGGGAGAGAGTGCATATTTAGATAATTGTTGAATAATACCACTCCCAAAGTATATGAGGGATCAATAACCGAGGGTTTAAAGGTGGGATTAGGAATAATGAAGCCTTGGGTGCGTTCTGAAGTGAGCTGTATTAAAAGCCAGGTAGCGTAGCTCGGGAGAGTGCTTCTAGTAAATTATCGTAATTACTCAGGAGAGATTTACGGTAATAAGAGTACTCATGATTGGTAGAGAATACTTAAGCAAAATTATAGAAGACATAGTAGGAAGGATTCCGACAATTGGGGAAATCATAACTCTAGACCTCCTTAATCTTGTCTCTAACCCTTAGTATATTTAGTTGTTAATTTAATAGTTTAATTTCTTAGTTAATTAGTTAAACACAAGAATCTTAATATCTATAGGGTAGGAATTGTTCAAGCTTGTCTTCCTGGTGATAATGAACAGCTGCAGCTAAACCTTAGTTCTCTGTGGGATTCAATTCCGGACTTGTAAGCCGGATTATATTTGCAACGACCGCATTATCCTTTTTATAAGGCATAGTTGGGCGTAATCAATAATTTAAAATATAAATTCAAAATCCGCTAAGAAATTCATAGCTTTTTTTTTTGGATTCTTTCTAGATTCAAAGACTCTTAAATTCGACACTTTCTACCTTAACTTGTTACCCAAACGGCTCTCTCTCATTATTGCATTAACTAACCATTTGATCGATGACATGAAACCACGTTTAAAACTTGCCTCTGTTCCCCTAATATTGACCAGTTACGCTTCTAATGATCTAATCATTGAATTGTCTAGCATTGGACGCAAACAATATATGCTTAGAACAATATTAAACAATACAAACGACTAGTTAAACCAAAAAAATAATAAAAGAACTATCGAAAGTTTTGGTTAGAGAATAATTTTCTCGACCAAATGAATTATTAAAAATTTGGAAACTCAGAAAATGTTAGATTAAAGAGATTCTCTATAGATGAAAAGGGATAGTATTTTTTTCAATCTCAAGGGATTAAATAGTTGGCTGTATTTTAATTACTCAAATATAATATCTAAAACTCTTTCTTTAAGCCTCACATAAAGGTCTATGTCCTTGATTTGTTTTTGAAGTGTATTTTATTGTGATAATACTTTTTTATTTCTTCAAGTTTTGTCATACTTCCGCATATGACTTTTCCCTTTTTGCATATTTGGCATTCTTCCATCTTTTCTTGAATACTCATATGCTACGAAAGTTTGTTTGACTTAAAAGTTATTGAATACTTTCTGAGCAAATCAATCGAAATAAATTAAGGGTGAATCGTAATCGAATATAATAAGACTTTGGGATATATGATATGTTCTTTTGTTTTCGATCTCAGCAGACTGAATGATAAAGAGTGTGGTTTTTAGAGAGAGAGAGAGCAATAATAATTCAATGAATCCCCCTATTACAATGCTTGGGTCCCTTTTATATCTCAAGAGACCCTCCTCGAAATACTAAATATACACGAATTAAATACATGCCCTCGAAAGGACTACGGAGCCTAAGGTGTCGCATATTCCACCATCCCTGGGTCGTACCCCTTTCTTAGCAAGTGCATGCCTGACGGTCATCCATACCGACGTAAGGACATAGTGGGTCAAATTTGACCCCATACAGTTAGTCCCTCCGCTCGTCGAGGTTGCATCAAGGTGCGTCCCCGATGTGCGGATCCATGAACTCTGTTTAGGGAGAATTTGAACTGGTTCAAAGGCGGTAACACAACTGGTGGGAGATAATATTTGAGACTGTTGAAAAGCTGATGCGCAATCCCTTTATTCAAGTGACGTCAGCATGTGCATGCGTTATCATTACGCGTATTCCCGAGGTAACATAAAAAGGTGTTCTGACGTTTTGGTTTCCCGTGCCCGTTTGAAATATGCCACTCCGATCTCAACTCCACACAATCCTATAACTAGGGAAATGGTTTAACTTGATGCAACTTTTGATTATTTGCAAGCACTGTTCTTTTACTTTCTAAATAAACACCTTCTTTCATCGGAACTTCACCGTTTCTCAGAAACCTTCCTTTCCGTTGTGTCATACACTATTCCTTGAACGGAAACCATGGCTAAATCCCGGCGGGATAACCTCAGGGCTACTGATGCTACTCCATTAGATATACCGTCTCCCTCTGGCGGTGATGAAGGAGAAGGGGAAGAGGACCTCACCCCTCTCACTATGGATAATTTGTTACCAAAGCAACTTCTAACTCGGAATGATTTCAACAAGGATTCCCCCGCGCAACCTTCAGAGCGTTCTGAGTTAACGCAAGATCCTTTGGACAATCTTCGCGCATTGTACGACATATCTTCTCATGTGGAGATGGTTCCGGCGGGAATCGATTACGCGAACGTCCATAGACCGGGATATTGCACATTCTATAAATATCCGTTTTTGATCGATTATGGTCTCCCTATCTTTCCTTTGACGGAGGAACTCTGCCATTTTTACAAAGTGTGTCCGTCTCAGCTCACTTCATATACCTTAAAGGTATGTCGGATACTGTCTACGTACTCTGAGCTAGCTGGGTGTGAGGTCTCCATCTACCACCTTTTGCAGCTATTCATTGCCGGCTACCTAAGGGGTACCATGCCACATTTGAGGAGCCTTGGTGCGAAGGGACTGGTGGTCGGGACTGATGACGGACCCAGTCGCGGGTATTGGCGCAGGTATTTCTTTATTAAGACGGAGCACCTAGTACTCAACCCTGCCGGATTCCCGGAGAGTGGAATTCGAAATGTAAGAGTTTCCATTCATTGAATTCTTTACCATTCGTGGCTGTGGAGGTTCTGATTATATTATTATTATTTTTCTTATTTGCAGCGAGGGCTCATCCACCCCGGCTCATCAATGGCATTAGGCAATGGATAGCCGATTTGCTACCTTATGCGAAAGAGACCCGCACATGGTCCGCATTCCTTCAGCGTTACGGCCCCGTAGGCCCTTCAGGTAGTTTCTTGACTTTAGTCACCAGGTTTTACAAGTTTCATTCACTGAGTCATCTGTGTCCACAGGTCGAGGCATTCCCAAGAAGAGGGCGGCGGTATCTACCTCCGCACGGTCGGGCGTGGCCTCGGATACTCAAAAGATACTTTGTGCATCCGTCCGAGGGGGTATCTTTGTAGTTCCTTTGCGAGGAGTTGCGCCTGTGACGGTGGTGCAAGCGAAACGACACCATCGGTACCAACTCCGCAACCTACGGACGAGTCTTCTGAGGGCGAGGAGTCGGTGGAGAGAAAAAGGCAAAGTCTTGAGACAGGCAAGGTGGTGGCTACTGAAGATGAAATGAGTAGCGTGCCTCGTCAAATGCCTAGACCAGTCTTTATGGCCGACGCTATTCGTTCCGAGAGGCCGGCCCATCAAGGGAGCACCGCTGCCAGTACTAGCTCGGTTCGTGCCACTGTAGGTGGCTCAGCGACCATCTTTGATGGAGTTAGTGGGGCTGCTGAGAGATCGAATTCCGAGATCACCCAGGGAGATGTGGATGAGTTTGTGGGCAGTCTCACACACGTGGAGATGATGGCGGACGGGTCCGACCGCTGAATCGTGATTCCGGGGGCTTACAATTTGTTACTGCACAGCGAACAGGCGGCGTTAGAGCTTGCCTTGTTGTGTGCCGCCCCTGAACGTGAAACGCTAAAAATCGTCAGTGATTCGAAGCTATCTCAACGGGTCGCCGGCATGACTCTACAGGTAACCTTTTGTTTTTGCATGTCGTGAGGTCGGTTTTGATGTTTACTAATTATTGTCTTTCCTCTCAAACCCTTGTTTTGGAGATGGAGCGGAGGCGTCGTGAGCAGAAAAAGACTACCATATTTAATAAGATAGTAAAGAGGTACCAGCGGTACCGCTCCAAGCGTCAGGCAGCGTCGGATCTTTTCCATCAGGATCTTGAGTTTCAGGTGTTTCGGGAGGATCTTAAGCAGAAGGAAGTCCAATTGGAACGTAGAGTAGCGGAATTGGAGCATACGGACGCGGAGCTGATGCAGACAGTGGCCCGTAACAGTGAGTTAGAATCACTCCTCAAGTCGAGGGGTGAAGAGCTGGAGCTTAGTCGGGGGGGTGGCGGCGGAGAATGCCGATCTGCAATGTAGGGTGGCGGATCTGACTGCCGAACTCGAAGCCAAGGTTGCAGAGATTGGCGTTCTTAGGTAGGGTGCCCTGCCAAGGCCCGAGGATGCGGTTCGGCCTTTGCAGCTTTCTTCATTTCATCCCTCGTCTAACTGGGATGCATGCCGTAACGCGCATGAGACGTGTGTTTATTTCGAAGCCATACTGGATGTGTTCAAGGAGTTTCATGCCGCGGGTCGAGCTACAGAGGACGAGGTTCAACTACAGTAGCTCAAGGCTTGTTCCGCTCGGGAAGCCTACGGGTACAGTTCCGATTCCTCTGAACATGAAGGCTATGCTTCAGAGGATGTCAACCGGCTAGATTCCGATCCTTGGTATAACGATGCCTACCGCCCCGGGGTTGATGGACAGGATGGCGAGTAGCCTTAGGTTGATATATGTTTTGTTTCTCCCCCTTTTTGGAATGTAATGGGGGCCCTTCGCGGGGCTGAATGTAGATACATTCTTTTGTTATAATATATGAATTGTACTTTTGCTGTTATTCCTTTTTGGTTATTCTTCATTTTTCGAAACTTCACCTTCGCAGAGGTGATGTTCGTTTATTTGTGGAGAATTTATTGTGACTTTGAGCAATATCGAAATGATGTATGCGGTCTTGGGGGTAGCTTAATTGGGGGTGACCCCCCTGAGACTAACAACTGTCATAGGTGAGTCAAAGTTTGATCTTAGTTAATCAGATAAGATGTAACTTCGACTGTCATCAAAGTGTTATCCGTCGTAGTTGACCTAGGTCGACGCTTAATGGCGGTGGCCTTAGCCAGTAATATATGACTTCGAATGTCATCAAAGTGTTATCCTTCGTGGTCAAACTGGGTTGACGCTTAATGGCGATGGCCTTAGCCAGTTGGATATGACTTCGACTGTTGTTGAAGTGTTATCCTCGTGGTCGAACTGGGTCGACGCTTAATGGCGATGGCCTTAGCTAGTAGGATATGACTTCGACTGTCATCGAAGTGTTATCCGTTGTGGTCGAATTGGGTCAACACTTAATGGCGATGGCCTTAGCCAGTAGGATATGACTTCAATTGTCGTCGAAGTGTTATCCATCGTGGTCGAACTGGATCGACGCTTAATGGCGATGGCCTTAGCATTGTTGATTTTCACACGGCCTTGACCGTTTGCACAGATGGAGACAGTGGCCTTAGCCGCTTACATAATGAAGACAATGGCCTTAGCCACTTACATAATGGAGACAATGGCCTTAGCCGCTTACATAATGGAGACAATGGCCTTAGCCACTTACATAATGGAGATAATGGCCTTAGCCGCTTACATAATGGAGACGATTCTGTAAAATGTAGAGTTTTGCCCATGCACTGGAGGTTCCACTAGTGTAGTCCCTTTATTATAACGGCCCGGAGGCCGCGTCGAGTGGCCGATGTGATAAACTCATACTCAGATACCCCCCAGGCGTCTCCTCCGCTGCCTCGTTAAAAACCTTCCTGAGAAAACCCAACTAGGACAAAACTTGGATAAGGGAAAAAGAGTACAACTCAGGGGATGCCTTTCAGAAGTGGAAGTATTTGAGGTGGGCGACGTTCCAGTTATTTTGGAGTGTTTTCCCTCTATTGTTTCTAACTAGAATGCTCCTTTGTTCGCTGCTGCTATGATTTTATATGGTCCATCCCAGTTGGTACCCAATTTTCCTTTACTCGGATCCTTTGACGCCAATGTTTTGTCTTTGAGGACGTAATCGCCCACTTTGAGTGGCCTTATTTTGGCTGTCTTGTTGTAATACCTTTTAACCTGTTGTTTTTGGGCCATCATTCTTATGTGGGCTATATCCCTTGGTTCTTCGGACTCGTCCAGGTCTTGGAGTCTGTTCCTGTCATTGTCTGCCCCGCTGGTGTGTGAATATCTCAGGCTTGGCTCCCCGATTTCAACGGGTATGACTGCGTCAGTTTTGTAGACCAATGAATACGACGTTTCTCCTGTGCTGGATTTGGGTGTGGTTCGATGTGCCCACAACACTTCTGGTAGTAATTTTGGCCAGAGCCCTTTAGCTTCTTCGAGTTTCTTTTTCAATATTGTTTTGTTGGAGGACTCGGCTTGGCCGTTGGCGGCGGGATGATGTGGAGTGGAGAGTATCCGCTTAATGTGCCACTTCTCGAAGAATTCAGTTGTCTTTTTTCTGATGAACTGAGGGTCGTTGTCGCAGCTGATCTCTTTAAGGATGCCGAAGCGGCATATGGTGTTCTTCCATATAAAGACGATGACTTCCTTCTCGCGTATCTGTGCATACGCACCTGCTTCTACCCGCTTGGAAAAGTAATCAGTCAAAACTAGAAGAAATCATACCTTTCCTCGTCTCGCTGGTAGGGGACCAATTATATCCACTCCCCACTTAATGAAGGGCCAAGGCGAGGTGACTGAGTGGAGAAGCTCTCCTGGTTGGTGTATCATGGGGGCGTACTTTTGGCACTGTTCACACCTGCGGATGTATTTTGCTGCCTTTTTTTTCATAGTGGGCCAGTAATAACCGGCTCGGATGAGGCAGCGGACGACGGCGCGATTACCTGTATGAGTGCACCTCTTCTAATACTTGTCTCGTTTGGTGCGGCCCAAGGCACTTAGCGAGGGGTCAGCCAAACGTCCTTTTGTAGAGATCATGCTCTATCAGGCTGTATCAGGCGGCTTGCATGCGGTGTTTTTTGGCTTCTTTCTTGTTACGTGGGAGTGTCCCGCCCTGCAGATAGGATACAAACTGGTTGCGTCAGTCCCAGGTAAGGTTTAAAGAAAGTACCTCAACGTGATCGATGGCCGAATGGAGTAGCATGACAACACTTTCCTTGCTGATATTCTTGGTAGCCGTCGCTAGTTTTGCTAAGCCATCTGCCTCGACATTTTTTGCCCTGGGTATTTGTTCGAAGCGACACTCGTCGAATTCGGTTATCAGCTTGTGAATTTTTGATTGGTATTTTTGTAGCCTCTGTTCTTTGATTTGGTAAGTCCCGGTGACTTGGTTTACTACGAGTTGGGAGTCACAGTGGAGGACGAGCAGTCTGGCCCCGTACTTTATGGCTAACTTCATACTTGCAATCACAGCCTCATACTCGGCCTCATTGTTAGTCACCTCGGGGTATCGTATGGACTGATGAATTATTTTGCTCGTGGGGACTTCGAGGACGAGTCCCAGTCACGATCCCGAGGCATTAGCGGCACCGTCGGTGTAGAGAGTCCAGAGGTCGGTACTGGGGGAAGCACGAATGGCCTCCAGTTTCGCCTTTGGCAGTACCTCTGCGCTGAAGTCAGCGACAAAGTTGGCAAGTACCTATGACTTGATGGCAGTTCTTGGATGGTAGGATATGTCATGCTCGCTGAGCTCTATTGCCCACCTAGCGAGCCTACTCGAAAGTTCTGGCTTGTGTAGGATGCTTCTCAAGGGGAAGGTCGTTATCTCCTTTATGGGGTGGCATTGGAAATAGGGTCTGAGCTTTCGTAAAGCTACAACCAGCGTGAAAGCCAACTTCTCGAGGTGTGGATAGCGTGTTTCGGCATCCACTAAGGTTTTACTGATATAGTAAAGAGGAGATTGCGTACCTTTATTTTCGCGGACCAAGACTGCGCTGACAGCAACTTCGGACACAGCCAGATATACTAGCAGGCATTCACCCGGGTTCGCTTTGACCAGTAATGGTGGCGACAATAAGTAAGCTTTCAACTTTCTCAGGTCCTCGACGCATTCTTCATTCAATTGTAACCCATGATCCTTTCTCAGTACGTTGAAGAACTTATGGCATCTGTCGGAGGACCGTGAGATAAATCTTGATAGGGCGGCTATTCGCCCCATTAATTTTTGTACCTGCTTCTTGGTGTTCAAAGTTTTGGGTATTGAGTCTATTGCCTTGATCTGGTTCGGGTTGAATTCGATACCTTGTTGTGATACGAGGAAGTGCAGGAATTTCCCCGAAGCCATGCCGAAGGTACACTTTTCAAGGTTTATCTTCATCCCGTACTGTCTCAGTATCTCAAAGGCTTCTTTCAAATGACCGATGTGATCCTCTTTCTTTGTCGACTTTACTAGCATGTCGTCGATATAAACTTCCATGGTCTTGCCGAGCTGTTCCATGAACATTTTGGTGACCAATCTATGATATGTTGCTCCTGCATTTTTGAGCCCGAATGGCATCACTTTATAGAAGTATGTCCCTTGATGAGTGATGAAAGTTGTCTTTTCTTGATCTTCTTCGGCCATCGTGATTTGGTTGTAGCCGGAGTAGGCGTCTAAGAAACTTAGCAGTTCATGCCCGGCGGTGGCATCTATCAGCTGGTCGATGTGGGGTAATGGGAATGAGTCCTTTGGGCATGCCTTGTTCAAGTCGGTGAAATCCACGCACATTCTCCATTTCCCGTTTTTCTTTTTGACCATGACGATATTAGTGACCCATTGAGGGTACTTCGATTCTCTGATGGAACCGTTGGCTAGTAATTTGTCCACTTCTTTACTGACTACCTCGTTGATTGCGGCGTTGAACTTTCTCCTCATCTGCCGTACAGGCGGATATAGTGGGTCAACATTCAGCTTGTGAGTGGCGATGTCTTTCGAGATTCCCGACATATCTGAATGGGAGAAAGCAAACAAATCTGCGTGGTTAGTTAAGAATTGGTGGTACTTAATTAGGTTGCAGAGACTGTGCCCGATGTAGGCTTTCTTTGAGTTGTCGGCGTCGTCTAATTGGACCTGGTCGAGGTCTTCGACCGTTGTTTTTCATGCTTCTACAATTTCTGGGTCTTTGATGGCTTCCGTTGTCGGGTTGGTTTTAGCCCCCGACACGGCTGATTGCTATGATTCTGCACTTGCTCCTTTCATTTGTTTGGTATATGTGCAGTCTTGGGCTATCCGATAGCATTCCTGAGCGGTACGCGGCTCGCCTCGGATGTTGAATACTCCCCAGGGGGTAGGGAATTTGATCACCTGATAGAAGCTCGAGGGGACTGCCCGCACGACGTGTATCCAGGGGCGCCCTATGATGGCGTTGTAAGCCGTTTCCTGGTTCATCACATGGAATGTGGTTTCTAGCGTAACTCCCTCTGCTAAGACTGGCAATGATATCTCTCCGGAGGTCCGCTCCACTACATTATTAAAACCTGTTAGTTTTATGCAACGCGGTATTATCTTATCTTCGAGTCTCATTTGCATGAGGACTCTTGGATGGATAATGCAAGCGCCACTTCCGTCGTCTACCATAATTCTCTTAGCACTAGTATCGGTGATACGCAAAGTTATAACTAAAGCATCGTAATGAGGAAAATACAAACCGTCGGTATCAGACTTATCGAAGGTGATACTATCTTCGAAGTCGTCGTACCGTTCGTGGGCGATTATGCGTTTCAATTTGTGTGTGGTGGTGAACTTTGCGTGGTTGATTGCGGAGTCGTCACCGCCACCGACGATCATATTTATGATGCGTGCTGGAGAAGGTGGCTTTGGTGGTCCTTGGGATTGATCTCGTCCTCTGGCGAAGTTGGTCTTTCCCTTATTGCTAAGCAGCTCTTTCAGGTATCCTTGGTTTAGCATCCTGACCACTTCTTGTTGCAAACCTATACAATCTTCGGTCTTGTGTCCCCTTTCTTGATGGAACTCGCACAGGACATTCGACCTCCTTGTGCTAGGATCTGATTTCATTTTCTGTGGCCACTGAACCTTTGTGCCCAGCTTCTCCAGTGCGTACACTAGTTTTGAAGGGGACACGTAAAAGTTATGGGCAGATAATAAAGGAGTCATACCTCTCTCGTTTCGGAGTGGGACGACATGTCGCTGTACAACATCTGGGTGCCTTGGAGGGGGTGGATTGGAGATCCTGACGTAAGGCTGATGCCTTTCTTTGTTGAAGCGTGGGGGTTGTTCCCGTCGTCCGTCGTTGCGTCAATCTCTTCTTGCTTCTGACTGTATCGTCTTTAGTCGTTGGGTTGGCCCATTAAGATCATCTTCATCCGCTCTTACTTCAGCACAGTAGGCGTTGTGAATCTCTTCCCATGCGGTGGGGGGATATTTCATGAGTCGGCTTAGAAACTTCTTGGTCTCTCTTGAACCATCCCTATTCAATCCATTTTGGAAAGCTACGACCTCCATGCCTTCCGATACGTTTGGCAAACTTATTCTTACTCTGTTGAACCTGGCCAAGAAGTCTTTGAGTCTCTCACCTGTTGTTTTGCCTGATGGCGAAGATATCGTTGACCCTAGCTTCGGCTTTCTTTGCTCGTGCGTGGGCGGTAACGAATTTGTCCGTCATTTCTTCGAACATCGATATTGTCCTGGCTAGTAGTTGAGAATACCATGTCAAGGCCCCTCCTGTCAGCGTTTCTCCAAACTTTTTCAGTAGTACAGATGGTATTTGTTCCTTAGACAAATTGTTGCCCTTCACAGCGGTCACGTAATGAATCAAATGATCCTCGGGATCTGTAGTCCCGTCATATATTATTAAGTATGGTGGCATTTTGAAGGTTTTTGGGATTGGGTGAGGGGCAACCTCCTCACTATACGGTTGTTCAACGAACCATCCTACGTCGCGCTTTGGCAGTAGCTTACGGGCGCCGGGAATTTTGTCTACTCTTTCCTGGTGCTCCTTCGTTTGATCACAGAGCGCTTTGTTTTCATTCTCTATCTCCTCCATTTTCTTAAGGATGGTTGCAAGTGCACCATCGCTGGCGTTGGTATCAACATGAGTGTTGCTTGCTCGTACAGCACCGAGTTCAGCGGTGGCAGTAGTGACGTCTGCTGCCGGTGAGTCCCTGGTATTCCCTTGAGGCAATTTTTCGAGCAAACTACTTAGAGTGTTTGTCAACCACTCTTCTAGTAGCTTCTTGACTACCGGGGTGTTTCTTTGTCGGCAGATGTAGAAGCCCCTTTCTCGTGCAGAATCGTTAAGTCTTCAAGTGAAGAGGGTGAGATCTCCTCATCTGGTGCACTACCGGGGGTTGTGCTTATGATGTTTTCTCTACCAGCCTCGTTGAGAGGGCCTATGAGGTTGGTTGCTACATCTGCTATTGTCTTCATCCTTGCTTCTCTTCCTGCCATCGTTCGGTTTCTATGGGATATGAGGAACGGTGACCGTTGTTTTTTGATATCATAGGTATGAACTATGATTTCCATTGCCGAAATCCCCACAGACGGCGCCAAATTGTTTGACTCAAAAGTTATCGAATACTTTCCGAGCAACTCAATCGAAATAAATCAAGGGTAAATCGTAATCGAATATAATAAGACCTTGGGATATATGATATGTTTTTTTATTTTCGATCTCAGCAGACTGAATGATAAAGAGTGTGGTTTTTAGAGACAGAGAGAGAGAGAGAGAGAGATCAATAATAATTCAATGAATCCCCCTATTGCAATGCTTGAGTCCCTTTTATATCTCAAGGGACCCTCCTCGAAATACTAAATATACACGAACTGAATACATGCCCTCGGAAGGACGACGGAGCCTAAGGTGTCGCTTGTTCCACCATCCCTGGGTCGTACCCCTTTCTTAGCAAGTGCACACCTGACGGTCATCCATACCGACGTAGGGACGTAGCGGGACGAATTTGACCCTATACAAAGTTCATGCAGTTAGGTCTTACATTTTTTCCACAATGATTTCTTTAAGAAATTTCGTCTTGCATTTACAACGCAAACTGTGATCGTTTTAACTTGGAAAGTTCCAGCACGCGGTTTGAATCTTCAAACACACAAGTAAGCAAATTAGCGTGACTATTAATGTCACTAGACTAAGTTTGATATTTACTATTATGTCGAATTTGGCTCCGTATGACTAAACAATTCATAGAGTATATGACAAGGATTAATATTTTGGACCAAGCTAGATCAAGCTTTGTTTAACTTGGATATCTTACAAGTTACAACATTTATTTAATTCAATGGATGTATTGCTATGAAAATGGAAAAGGGCGGCTTAGCTTCAAGAAAATCAATAGATTGATATATGAAGCTTTATTGTCAATAAAAAGTCCCTTTTTTTGGTTGCTTTGTTGAATTTTCTTCATGTTCAAACAAGTAACAAATCGGCCAGACAGATAATTATTAGTCAAATGTACTTTTAATATGTTTAACAATCTATGATTAAATAACCCCGAATCATCTAAGTTAAATAATACAATCAATCCTAGCTTTCTTGGAATATTAGGCACATAAATTTTATTGGTTGCCCATATTCCTACTTACGTGTGCTTTAGTTGACTAATAGGTCAGGGTTGCCTTGAGATTTTTATTATTACTCACCGAGGTTTGTAAATAAATTTCTCAAAAACTATAGAACGGAAAAAAAAGAAAGAAAAAGAATCATTGAAATTAATGAGAAAATTATTTTATGCCACCATTATATATATTAATTAAACAGTACGTTTAAATTCCTTTATCCTAATGTGATGACCCGATAGGTCATCTTATATTTTAGAACCTAATTCTATGTTTTGAAACCTCAAATACCTCATTTTAGCCTTCTAGATTTGTGTACGCGGTCCTGATGTTTTTCCGGAAGGCTCTTTGTGTTAAAAACTGATAGAATATGAAATTTACCTTAAAATTCATTTGAGTTGACTTCGGTCAATGTTTTGAGTAAACGGACCCGGATTCGTATTTTGATGGTCCCGGTGGGTCCGTATTGTGATTTAGAACTTGGATGTATGCCCGAAATCGAATTCGGAAGTCTCTAGTTCGAGTTATCGCATTTTGTTGAAATTTGAAAGTTTAAAGGATTAATAAATCTAAAAGTATGACCAATGTTTGACTTTGTTGATATCGGTATTTTGGTGAACTCAATAGAGGTCCATTACTATATTTATGACTTGTTTGTCAAATTTGGTGAGAAACGGAGTTAGTTTGACGTGATTCGGACGTCCGATTGTTAAAATAACAAATTCTAAAATTTTCTTGAAAATTTCATTTGATTTTATGCCCAACTCATAGTTCTAGATATTATTTTGGCGATTTGATCGCGCGAGCAAGTTCATATGATATTTTTGGACCTGTGTACATGTATGGTTTGGAGCCCCGAGGGCTCGAGTGAGTTTCGGATAGGTTACGAAGTGTTTTTGAACTTAAATGGACTTTTGGTGCATTAGGTCTGCAGATCTCCCATTTGCGAGGATCGCAATGCGAAGTCAGGCTCGCATTTGCAAAGAGGGAGCAGGCTGAGTCAACTTCACTTTTGCGAAGAGAAGCCCGCAAATGCGATGGGGGCAGAGTTCGCATTTGCTAGAAAATGGTCGCATTTATGACTGGAATCAGACCAATCCAGACTCGCATTTGCGAGTCAGAAGTTCGGTTTTGTGAAGGGCCTTGGCTCGCATGTGCGACATATGCGTCGCATTGCGAAGAAAACAGGATCAGAGGCTTTTCGCATTTGTGAGGAATTGATTGCAATTGCGATTATCATAATTGCGAACTTTGTGTCACAATTGCGATAACTGCATCTGAATTAAAAAAGGGAATTCTTTAAATTTTCAAAAACTAGAAAACCCTAGAGGCGATTTGTCCAAGAACTCTTCTTCCCAACGCATTGGTAAGTGATTCTAAAATCTAGTGTTTTCATGGTGGAAATTGGGGGGTTTGGGTAGAATTATGAATTTTTGTAAAATTGAGATTTAGAGCTCAAATTGAGGTCGGATTTCAAAATAAATTATATAACCGGGCTCAGGGGTGAATGTGTAATCGGGTATTGGTCCAAATTTCGGCTTTGGATCATACGAGCCGAGGAGTTGACTTTTGTTGACTTTTCAATAATGACCTAAATTGAATTTTTTGCGATCGTGGGTGATTCCTAAGGCAGGTAATTTTCTAGATATTTGTTGGTCTGGAAGCTTGTTTAAAAGGCAGAGTTGTGGTTGAGCTTTGAGTGATATTTGGAGCGAGGTAAGTGTTGAGGCTAAACTTGACTTGAGGGAATTAGGAACCCTTAGACTATGTGTTATGTGAATTTCATGTGTTATAGCGTATATGCAAGGTGACGATGCTTATACGCTGTCGAATTACCTATTTCCCTAATTTTCCGCTTTTCTTTAATTATCTCCTTCCCTATCTTAAATGTTATATGCCCTAAATGCCTTCCATGCTTATTTGTTACCTATTAATCAGTGTTTACTTCTGTTATTATGGTTAGATCCTTTCATATTTTCATAATTCGCTGCTACTTGCCTTAACTGGCTTACTTCCACCTTCTAATTGTCATTTACCGGACTTGACTTGCTGTGTAGTTATGTGAATTTTCATGTTGTACAAGGTTTATTTTTTGGTTCAATCTGGTATTTATTGATCGTAAAGGTTCTCGTAATTTAAATTATTGATTTGACTGTGCACATTGAGTATTTGGTTCTAGTATGGTAGATTGATATAGTGGAATAAATTATACTGATACGGTGGAATTGGGTTACACGCCACAACATGTGGAATAAGGGTGAACTGATACAGTGAATAATGGTGAATTATGATATTGATATTGATATATTGTGTTGATGCTATTACACTGAAATAAGGGAGGATTTTGTATTGTACGGTGGTATCGGGTTGCGCGCCACAACTACATACGTGTTTTTATTTCCTTTAGATGTGTTGGTTATCAGTATTTTCATTTGAAACTCTAAGGATTGATAATTCTGAACGACACTAGTTTAATTCTTGAGGTTATAACTATTATTTTCAGTTGACCGTCTTATTGCATTTCATATTCCCTTTTCTGTCTTTATTATATACTGCGTACAGGTTGTAGTGTAGGTGACCTGCCTTAGCCTCGTCACTACTTCGTCGAGGTTAGACTCGGTACTTACAGAGTACATGAGGTTGGTTGTATTCATACTACACTCTGTACTTCTTGTGAAGATTTTGGAGTCGGTCCAAGTGGCGGCTATTAGCGTATTTGGATTGATCAGCTCTGCTGAGACTAGAGGTACAACTGCTCAGTGTCCGCAGCTCCTGGAGTCCCCATCTCTTTTAATTAGCTGTGTATTTTTCTTTCAGACAACTTTATGTTTATTTTAGACTCTTGTATGTACTATTCTAGTAGCTCGTACACTTATGACACCGGATCCAGGAATTTTAGCAAACGTTTGGCTGTTTTAGCTTCCGCATTTTAATTGGAGTTCTGCAATTATTTTAGTTCTTTCTCTTTATTTAATCTAAACTGTTGAAAAATGCATAAGTTGTTCTAACGCTGGCTTGCCTAGCAAATAAAATATTAGGCGTCATCAAGGTCCCAAAAATGAGAATTCCGGATCGTGACACTTAATTTCTTTCAAACAAATAGTATTAGTTTCCAATATCACATATTAACCAAATAAACGCCTAACTTATAAAAATTGCAAAAGCTCGTAAAGAAACAACATTTATATCCATCACAAAATACATTAATTTCAGGCAAACAAAACATACTTTAAAAATCGACTGCGGCGCCTAACACCAAATTAAGCACAAACATGGAAAAGCCTACCAAAATAGTTATAGCCTGTTTGGCCAAGCTTCTTTTTAATCAAAAGTGAACTTTTTTTTTGCCAAAAAGCACTTTTGGCCAAAAATTGAGGTGTTTGGCCAAGTTTTTGGAAGGAAAAAAAGTGCTTTTGAGGAGAAGTAGAACCAGGTTTGAAGAAGCAGAAAAAGTAGCTTCTCTCCAAAAGCACTTTTTTGAGAAGCACTTTTGAGAAAAATACACTTAGAAGCAGTTTTTTAAAGCTTGGCCAAACACTAATTGCTGCTCAGAAGTGTTTTTTAAATTAATTAGCCAAACACCAACTGCTTCTCACCAAAAGTACTTTGGAGAAAAGCACTTTTTAAAAAAAATACTTATCAAAATAAACTGATTTTTACGGCTTGGCCAAACGGGCTATTAGTTTAGTTGTCATGCTCGTAAACTGTAATATGCCAACTAATGTATCCTCATTTTATCTTCAATAAAATCAAATAAGTCTCAAAAAGACTTTCAAATATGTTGATAACTAATTCAAAGTTAGAGTAGAGAGTCTAAATCGTAGTAAAAATTATATAAAAATATTTTTATGGTTTCTAGTTAAAGTAGATTATATTTTTGTTGTGCTAAATAAGAGTTTTATTAATTATTTTTTCGTGTGGAGAATTTTGATATCATTTAGATACATCGAAATTTATGAGATTCTGAGAAAATTATTTTTCGTTATAATACATAAACTAGTAGTCATACCCGCATGATACGCGATTAATATTAAAAAATATTAATTAAATTAAATAAATTATAATCTGGCTTGTTTGATCCTATTGGACCGTATTGCTTTAATAAATTTAAATTGTCATCTTATTTGTCAATACGATATACCCGACCCTCATCGATGTTAGAGTAGTTAATTTAGGTAGTTAATTTCTTTGTTAATTTTCAATAAATAATGTCACGACCCAAAATCCACTAAGGGTCGTGGTGGCGCCGGACACCTCTGTCAGGCCAGCCAACTAACTCATCAATTAATTCCTCTTTTAATACTTTTAAAAAATCTAAGGTTTTACCTTCCAATTTTTTTATAAATAAAAGTTCATTACTAGAATTCAAATTTAAATGATAATAGAACAAATCCGTTGTAAACCCTCCAAGAAACCCGGTGTCACAAGTACATGAGCGACTACTGATAAGAGAAATAAAATACAACATAACAGCCGTCCGGAATACAATGGGCAGGAAAGAAATACAGTTACTAGAAGGGACTTTAAAAGCTGCGGACCGCCTTGAATACTGCAACTCACCTAGTCCCGAATCGTCCGTGCTGCTGCGCCCAGTAGGCTGCTAGAGCTGTATATA
>MU716957.1:51572-67405 GCA_026770625.1 Nicotiana glauca | reverse complement strand
ATATATATATATATATATATATATATATATATATATATATATATATATATATATATATATCAAACAAAACAGGATTATTTTAAAGATATTTAAACAAAGTTACTCATGGATCAATTTGGGCTAGAATTTAGCTCGACTTTAGATGAACTAAAATAAGTTGGGTCAAGATGAACTGAGTTCAACGAATTGGACGGTCAATAACGGGCTCAACCTTGGCGGGCAGGTGTGTTAAAAGTACTTGAACACAAATTACCACCCCTGGCCAGAACAAAAATGCTTGCTCTGCAATTTAAATTTCATATGAATGCCGGATATAAATCTACATGCATTAGAAACAAACATAACCAACAATATAAACAGACATGAGAGAAGAGGGGAAATGACAGATATATATTAAACCAGATAACAAAAAGTACGTAACACAGAAAAACTGGAATTTTGTACGACGGATCAAGACCGAAATGTGATGGATTAAAGATCGACCCCGGGTTCCATCGAACCAAAGTACGAAGTCAAAACATACGTGTTCAAGATCTTCGAGCCCGTAACTCCGGAATCGACCCCGACTCCGAATAAGCTCGAGGAAATAATATCGGATCCAATAACGGACGACCGAAATATCCGCACCTGGTCAAATATCACGGCGGAAATCTCGGCACGTATCAATGAGAGACCGATTGATTATCCAATCATGAGATTTCTTACCTTTTATAGAATTGTATCTAAAGCAGGACCCCCCTACTATAAATGGGGAATGTCTCTTTGTAATACACATTGTAACACACATTTAAAAGCATTATAATATTATTTTCTTTTTGCAAGATACTGTTCTTCTATATTTGACATTATTTGGATCATATTCAGTTCGAGTGTGATCTATTTCTCAAGGCTAAAACTGTTCAAGTCACACGGTTTGAATATACTTTATTATTGTCTGCTTTACTTATAGTTCAATCTATCGCTTTGAGTCAAATTAATCCAGGTATCCTTAAAACCACTTATAAATTCAATTGTTATCCGATTTTGAGGGTAAACAGTTTGGCGCTCACCGTGGAGCGAAGGATAATAGTGGTTATTTGATACGAATTGCCATAACACACGCAATTTTTCACTTGCTTTTTGAAGTGTCTTTGATTCCAGGCTTAAGCTCAAAATGTCAAACTAACAATTAGTACCTCTACCTACTGCCGGTGAGTCAGGTTGCCACAGTGAAAACAATAACATAGCACCCGGCAACGAGGTACCGCTCATTGATCCTGTTAGAATTCCAATTGCGGAACCATTGGACACTAATTCGCATGTGGCTATCGACACAAGACTCCCTACTTACCCCGATAATAGTATCCATGGTGGAGCCCAATCGATAGTACAAGATAATCAAAACAATGAAGGCGACGAGGTCAATCTACGGATGATCTTCAAAATGTTGCAGGCTCAACAGGCGACAATAGCTCAGTTACAAAACAAGAGTGGCTTACCGAACATGATTGAGCCCGACCTGTCTCGAGAGATCAATCGTAGGGAACAACCAGTCACGGAAAGTTCGAATGGGCACGAGTCGGGTAACAACCCCGAGATCCTAAAAATTCTCGAGGAGTTGACAAAACAAATAGAATCAGGGGAGCAAACGACAAAAAGGTGGAAACCTACAATTCTAGGGTCGACCAGATCCGTGGAGCACCTCCAATATTGAAAGGCTTGGATTCTAAGAAGTTTGTACAGAAACCTTACCCTCCGAGCGCGACTCTGAAGCCGTTCCCTAAAACATTTCGCATGCCCCAGATTCCTAGGTACAACGGAATGACTGACCCAAATGAGCGCGTCACTTTATACACATGAGCCATCAAAGGAAACGACTTGGAGGATGATGCGATCGAGTCTATCTTACTGAAGAAATTCGGAGAAACCTTGTCAAAAGGAGCTATGATAAGGTATCACAACTTACCCCCTAATTTTATTGACTCATTTTCTATACTTGCAGACGTGAAAGCACATGCTAGGGCTATCGAGGTCGAAACCAGGAAATCGAACCTCTTCAAAGTGAGGCAGAAGGATAATGAAATACTCATAGAGTTCGTATCTCGATTTCAAATGGAACGGATGGACCGACCACCGATCACTGGTGATTGGACGTTCAAGCTTTTACCCAAGGACTCAATGTTTGAAGTTCAATGGCTTCACAACAATTGAAGCAAAATATGATAGAATATCCAACTGTCGCTTGGGTTGATGTGCATAACCGATATCAATCGAAGATAAAAGTCGAAGATGATTAACTATGGCTCATTCCAGGTCCGTTTATCTTGTTAAACCCATTGATAGAGTCAAGAGAGATATTGATCGTGAACCAAGGTCGAACAGAGATCGGTATCAGCCATACAATGAGGACCGAAGAAGCAGCGGGTCCAGACGGAGTTCTATAAGAAATGAAAGAATAATGACTGAGGCTAGAGCAATTGGGGACTCATGAGCAACAATGGTTTCGACAGGCCTATTAGACCCAAAGAAGCACCGAGGTTGTCAAAATATAGCTTTAACATTGATGCTGCCGCTATCGTATCATCTATCAAACACATCAAAGGTACCAAATGTCCTTGACCTCTATCATCCGACCCAGCCCAAAGGGATCCAAACTAGATGTGCAAATATCATGGCACTCACGGCCACAGAACAGAGGATTGCCAACAGCTGAGGGAGGAGGTAGCCCGGTTATTCAACAACGAGCATCTTTGAGAATTCTTGAGTGACCGAGCCAAGAATCGTTTCAGAAATAAGGACTCCAATAAGCAAACCGAGCAAAAAGAACCTTAACACATCATTCACATAATCATCGAAGCAGTCGATGCTCCTCAAGGCCCGATGTTAAAGCGCACCAAAGTATCCATCACAAGGGGGAAATGGACTCGAGATTACATACCAGAAGGAACTTTGTCTTTTAGCGACGAGGAGACAGAAGGGATCATGCAGCCCCATAATGAAGCATTGGTAATATCTGTACTCATGAATAAATCTCTAGTTAAACGTGTGTTAATTAATAAAGGTAGCTTGGCCAACATCATTCGATCGAGGGTCGTAGAACAACTCAGCCTACAAGACCAAATTGTGCCGGCAGCTCGAGTGCTAAACGGATTCAACATGGCTTGTAAAACTACCAAGGGAGAAATAACGTTACCAGTAAACACCACCTAGACCATCCAGGAAACCATGTTTTATGTGATCTAAAGGGACATGAGGTACAACACCCCGTCTGGGAGGCCATTGATCCACAATATGAGGACAGTGCCCTCGACCCTTCACCAGGTATTAAAATTCCCAATGCCAGGAGGGATTAAAATGATCTATGGGGAGCAACCAACCGCTAAGGAAATGTTTGCAGTTGGAAAGGTGATTCCGGTATCAACACTGACGACATCGGAGGAACCAAGTTCGAACATAAAGTGGGAAACTAAATAGCAATTATTGACACCAGCCACGACCCAATTGGATAAATAGGTAACTGATGAAGATGATGATTACGGTGTTCCCAAATCTTTTAAGTACTCGATGATTCCGAGGCTACAAAATCAATAGTCGAAGAGCCGGAGCAAGGCACATTGATCGAACATCTACCTGATCAGAAGGTATACTTAGGCACGAGGTTAACCTCCGAGCTCAGGAAAAAACTCATTCAATTTCTCATAGTTAACATAGATTTTTTGTTTGGTCCCATCTCGACATGATAGGGATCCCTCCGGAGATAACCACTCACAAGCTGAGCCTAGACCCGAAATTCCACCCGGTCAAGCAGAAAAAAAGACCCCAGTCCGAGATCAAACATGCTTTCATCAAGGACGAGGTAACTAAACTCCTTAAAATATGGTCCATTCGGGAAGTCAAATACCTGGAATGGTTAGCAAACGTAGTAGTAGTCCCTAAAAAAGGGAATAAACTAAGAATGTGTAGATTATAAAAATTTAAATAAGGCATATCCCATGGACTTTTTCCCTTTTCCCAACATCGATTACATGATCGATGCCACGACCAACCACGAGATACTCAGTTTTCTTGATGCCTACTCCGAGTACAACCAAATATGGATGAACCCAAATGATCAAGAAAAGATTTTTCATCACTAAGTATGGCATATATTGTTATAACGCGATGCTATTTGGATTAAAAAACAATGCTGCCACTTACCAACGCCTAGTAAACCAAATGTTCGAAGAAAAAATAGAGAAATCCATGGAAGTTTACATTGACGATATATTGGTTAAGTCCCTGTGAGTGGAGGACCATTTAAAGAATTTGTAGAAAACCTTCAGTATATTAAAGAAGTACAAAATGAAGCTGAATCTGGAGAAAATGTGTGTTCGAAGTCGGATCGGGTAAATTTCTCGTGTTCATAGTATCCAACTGAAGGAATCGAGATCAACCCTAACAAGATCAAAGCTATCAAGGATATCATGGTAGTGGACAATGTGAAGGTCGTGCAAAGGCTAATCGGGCGCATTGCTGCCCTGGGGTGATTCATCTCGAGGCCCTACAATAAGAGTCACCAATTTTTCTCATTACTGAAGAAGAAAATCAACTTCACATGGACTCCGTAATGCCAACTGGCCTTGGAACAACTTAAGAAATATCTATCGAGCCCTCTACTGCTCCACACACCGAAGGCAAACGAACAACTATACCTGTACTTGGAAGTATCGAAGATAGCGATAAGTGGAGTCCTAGTTCAGGAAGAACAAGGTACGCAATTTCCAATTTATTACGTCAGCAGGACCTTAGGTGAGGCCGAAACTAGATACCCTCACCTAGAAAAATTGGCGCTCGCTTTTCTAAGCGCCTCAAGGAAATTGAAACCATATTTTTAGTGCCATCCTATATGTGTTGTGACAAATTACCCACTACGACATATAATGCATAAACCTAAATTCTCAGGATGATTGGCCAAATGGGCCGTGGAAATCAGCGGGTACTATATTGAGTATCGACCCCGGGCAATCATTAAGTCTCAAATTTTGGCAAATTTCGTGGTCGACTTTACACCAGCCTTAATACCCAAGGTCGGAAGAGAGTTGTTGGTAAACCTTCAGGAATATGGACCTTCTTTACAAACGATGCCTCGAAAGCAATGGGGTCTAGACTTGGCATCGTACTGAAGCAACCAAAAGGAAATATGGTTAGACAATCCATTAGAACTGTGAAATTGACTAACAATGAGGACAAATATGAGGCCATGATTGCAAGTCTCGAACTGGACAAAAGCTTGGGGGCGAAGGTGATCAAAGCTACGTGCGACTCCCTCCTTGTAGTGAACCACGTTAGTGGAACGTTCGAAGTTAGAGAAGAACGAATGCAAAGGTAACTAGATAAGTTGCAGATAGTATTACATCGGTTCAAAGCTTGGACTTTGTAGCACATACTTCAAGATCAAAATAGCGAGGCCGATGCCCTTGCAAACTTAGGTCATCGGTCGAAGACGACGAGCTCAACTCGGGGTCAGTCGTACAACTGATAACTATGATTTTAACATGTTTTATGCCGATACTTGCCTATGCTTTGTGTATAAATTGCTACAAAATAGTTCCAAAATGCTTACAAGTTGTGCTTGATTGTAGGTTTGAGTAACAAAGTGACAAAACATCAAAGATCGGCTCTAAACGGAGTGAAACCTGCTAAAGTGTCAAAGATCGTTGAAGTGATAAATTCAGAGCTTGGTGCGGGCTGCACCATCTTGTCATGCGGCCGCATCAGATAAGTTCAGATAAGGCACAAGTTACAAGTCCATCCACGCGGCCGCGGTCAAATTCACGCAGCCTGCGTCCAACTCATGCGGCCGCACCTTCTTGTCACGCGGCTGCACCATAGGAGTTTAGAGAAGTGCCAATTTCCAGTAACAAGCCACGCGGACGCAGTTGAGTTTACGCGGTCCGCGTCCAACCAATGCGGCCGCACACTTTGTTCATGCGGTCCGCACAAAGAGAGTTCAGAGCCCAGACACAAACCATTCATGAGGTCACACAACAGGTTCACGCGGTCCGTGCTAGTCTCCATGCGGCCACGTCTCAACTTTATGCGGTCTGTATCACCTATTTCAGAGAACAAGAATTAGAAGTCAAATAGCCAAGTGCGGCCGCGGTCGTGTTTGTGCGGCCCGCACTGACCCCGAAGGGGCATTTTTGTCCAATTTTTCCAGCGTACTATAAATAGAACATTTGCCATTTTTAGGTCAAGTTTTTTATTCTGAACAAGAGCTGCGCTCATGAGAACGTGTTTTAGCCTATGTTGGGCATTTTAACATTAATTCTTCCATAGATTCTTGTAGTTTAGCTTTAGAAATTAATTAATATGCTTAGTTCTTCATCTATTTCTTCAGTTTCTTCTTTAATTATGTCTAGCTAAACCCATTAGCTAGGGTTGTGGCTCAACCCTAGTGTGGGTAATCGATGGGTGTTGCTTCTTAATGATAGATTGATATTGGGTGTTTGTTATTTGGGTTAATTTTATGCTTTAATTAAGGATTGGTGGTTGCAAACATTGATTCTAGCTTAGTGGGGCTTGACTCTTCTTGAGAAAGAGAGTCTATGACCCCAAAATTGACCCAACAAGGAATTGGGATGGACCCAAGAGAAAGGTAGTCCCAATTAACGGGTTAAACCTCGAGAGAGTAATCACCCTACTTGAACCCTAGTTGCTTGGTCTAATTGGCCTACCCAATTGGTCTCGAGAGAGTCAATTGGGCAAAATCGCTCTCTCTACCGAGAGGTGTGAGAGTGGGTACAATTGTGCAACGGTTATAACATTGATCCCAAATATGTCAATCTATTATTAGTAGTTTCTACCCGTTAGTTAACCACCTAGGTGATGCCATGACCCTAGTGCCTTTCTCTATATTAATTACAACTTAGAAAATATCCCTTTAGCATAAATTAGTCTTAATTGGTAGTTGATAATAGTAGTTGATAAACAAAAACCCAAAAATGTTAGGAGTGCAATTAGGAGCACAAACGCATTCCTAGTCTAGACAAATACACAACTCCATTCCAAGCTCCCTGTGGAAAATCGACCCCGATACCACTATTCGGGTAAAATTTTTAGCGTCCGCTCTTCCTACAATTGTGTAAGGTTGGGTTTTGTGCGATCACTTTTTGGCACCGTTGCCAGGGAGCTTACGGTGTTGACTATCTGTGTAGCTAGTTTTGTGTTTTGCTTCTCTTTCCTTCTTTTTACTAACTTTATTTGTGCCGATCCATCAGGTACACATGGCTCTAAACGGAAATGACCCTCTTGGTAATGTGGTCGCGGTGGAGGAGGTTGAGGATCTTGAACAAGAAGATGTATTACCTCAAGCTCCAAGGAGAGGATGGAATGCCAATGCAAATGCTAATGCAAATGATAACGTACCAGACCCTCCTCCGCCTCCACCAAGAGTAGCTCCAAGAGTCCTTCCAAACCAGTGTTATGCAATTGTCCTAGTTCCTCCCCAAATCCGGGCGGGGAATTTTCAAATCACCAATGTTATGTTGACTTTGCTCGAACAGAGAGGGTATTTTACGGGCGCCTCCGACCAAAATACATACAAGCGCTTGAAGGGATTCGTAGATACTTGCTGGGGGAGTAAACAAACAAACATGTCAGATGATGCTTTGAGATTGAGGCTTTTCCCATTCTCTCTTTGGGGTAAAGCATTGGATTGGTTAGAAAGGCTTCCAAATCATTCCATCACAATGTGGGATGAATTGGCGGACAAGTTCATTACCAAGTTATTTTCTCCAAGTCACATGGTGGCGCTCCGTGATGAAATTTTGGTTTCAAACAAGAGCCAACGGAACCTTTGCACGAAATATGGGAGAGATTTAGAACTATGGTTAAAGAGTGTCCAAATAATGATATGAATGATGTGATTATTCAACAAACATTCTATAGGGGCATTAACACAACCAACCAATGTATTGTGAACCAATTGGCGGGTGGAAATTTCATTAAGCTCCCATACAATGAAGCTTGTGATGTGTTAGATGAAATGGCCGATACTTCTTTGGCGTGGCAAAGCCGATCAAACATTCCTCAAGGTGACCCTAATGTCATACATTTGCATGAGGAGTTGCATGATCATGGCCAAGCCATTGCCGATCTTACAACAACAATGAACCAATTGGCGAAGGTGCAATTGCAACAAGTTCAAAACCCGCGCCAAGTCAATGCCATGGAAGGAGTGAATATGATGAAAAGAAGGCAAAAGAGGGCAACAACCTCAAGGAAACTGTGATAACTATGATGATGGTGGTGGTTATTCGAACGAGTGCTATGATGAGCAAAGTGAAAATTGTCAATATGTTAACAACTACCAAGGAAATAGAGGAAACCAGGGAAATTAACAATGGCGACCCTGAGGAAATTGGGGCAATCAACAAGGAGACGGAAATTGGAATAACAATAAACAACAACAAAGTGGTGGAAATTGGAATGAGAATAACCAAAACAACAATTGGGGGAACCAAGGTAACAATGGTGGAAATTGGAACAGAAACA
This sequence comes from Nicotiana glauca, assembly GCA_026770625.1. Classification (NCBI taxonomy): domain Eukaryota; kingdom Viridiplantae; phylum Streptophyta; class Magnoliopsida; order Solanales; family Solanaceae; genus Nicotiana; species Nicotiana glauca. The sequence continues at coordinate 58,891 of MU716957.1, read as the reverse complement.
ACAACAACAATTGGAACAACAACAATGGTCAAGGTAGGTGGAACAACAATGGTGGTCAAGGTAATCGGGGGCAAGGCTTTCAAAGGCCTCCGATGTTTCAAAAATCGAACAACCCGCCACCATTTCAATCTCAAGGGTCTAGTTCTTCGGCAAATGATTATGGGAGAATTGAGGTTATGTTTGAGCAAATGATGAAGAAGAACCAAGACTCCGATGCTCAATTGGCTTCACACAACACTTCCATCCATAACTTGGAGGTGCAACTTGGTCAAATTTCTCATTCTCTAAATACTCGCCCAAAGGATGCTCTACCAAGTGACACGGTAGTAAACCCTAAGGGTGGGCACAACAATCATGTCATGGCGGTGACAACGCGAAGTGGAAGAGGCAGTGATGTGCATGCCTCAAGAGGAAACCAAGTTATGGTGGATGAAGATGAGTTAAGAGATGATGATATGCCTTTGGTGGTTGAAGACGTAGTTGAACCAAGTGTGAGAAATAATGTGTGGATTGATATTCATGAGGTTGAGGAGGAGACACAAGAGGCCGTGAACCCGTCTAGGGAACACGTGATTGATATGCCCGAGCCGGTGGTGCCCAAAGCCAAGGCACCTTTGCCTCGGCCTCTTCCACCCTATCCTCAACGGTTGGCCAAGCAACAGGGTGACAACCAATTCAAGAAATTCATTGAGATGATGAACAGTTTGACTATCAATGTGCCTTTGGTGGAGGCACTCGAGCAAATGCCAGGGTACGCAAAGTTCATGAAGGATTTGGTTACAAAAAAGAGATCACAGGAGTGTGAGACAATCAAGATGACCCATCAAGTGAGCGCAATTGTACATTCTATGGCTCCAAAACTTGAGGACCCCGGCGCATTCACTATCCCGTGTACCATTGGAAGTGCCGACTTTGCAAAAGCCCTTTGTGACTTGGGGGCGAGTACAAACTTAATGCCATATTTGGTCTTCAAGACTTTGGAAATCGGACAACCTCGCCCGACTTCAATGAGGCTCCAAATGGCGGATAGGTCAATGAAGCGGCTTTTGGGTATAATCGATGATGTCCTTGTTCGTGTTGATAAATTCATCTTGTCGGCTGACTTTGTGATACTAGATTGTGAGGTGGACTTCGAAGTCCCAATTATCCTTGGAAGACCTTTCCTAGCTACGGGGAAGACTTTGTTCGATGTCGAGGTGGGAGAGTTGACCTTCCGTGTTGGTGATGAAAAGGTGGTGTTCCATGTGTGCAAGTCTATGAGTAAACTAAATAGAACCGAGGTGTGCCCGTTTGTTGACATTGTCATGGTGGTGATAGTAGATGACACAAGCAAATGATTAATGTTGAAGATACACTTGAAGCTATGCTTTTGAACATGGATGCTAATGATGATGCCGGGAGAATTGAATGTGTAAATGCTTTGCATGGTATGGGCTCGTATTCTTATGAGCCTAGGAAGTTATCCTTGGATCTTGAGAATCGCAAAACTCCCCCAACCAAGCCATCTATTGAGGAGCCGCCGGTGTTGGAGTTGAAACCACTTCCTCCTCACCTCAGGTATGAATACTTAGGCCCTAATTTCACTTTGCCTGTTATTCTTTCATCTTGCTTGACTAACGTGTAGGTTGACGCCACTTTGGCGGTTCTACAAAAGTGCAAGAGGGCGATTGGATGGACATTGGCGGATATTCGGGGTATAAGCCCTTTTGCATGCATAAGATCATTTTGGAAGAGAATGAGAGGCCCTCACTTGAACACCAAAGGAGACTCAACGAAGCTATGCAAGAAGTGGTCAAGAAGTAAGTTATCAAGTGGCTTGACACCGGTGTGGTGTATCCTATTTCTGACAGCTCATGGACTTATCCGGTGCAATGTGTACCGAAGAAGGGCGGGATGACTGTGGTGACCAATGCTAACAATGAGTTGATTCCTACTTGGACGGTGACAGGATGGAGAGTTTGTATGGATTATAGAAAGCTTAACAAGGTGACTAGAAAGGATCATTTCCCGTTGCCATTCCTCGACCAAATGCCTGATCGTCTTGCGGGTCGGTCGTTCTATTGCTTTTTTGATGGGTATTCGGGGTACAATTAGATTCTCATCGCCCCAAAAGACCAAGAAAAGACGACCTTTACTTGTCCCTATGGCACATTCGCATTTTCGAGGATGCCGTTTGGATTGTGTAATGCCCCAGCGACCTTCCAACAATGTATGATGGCAATTTTCACCGACATGGTGGAAGATATATTGGAGGTCTTCATGGATGATTTTAGCATGGTGGGAGACTCTTTTGAGGAATGTTTGAAAATTTTGGACCGTGTGTTGGCCCGATGTAAAGATGCAAACCTAGTTCTCAATTGGGAAAAATGCCATTTTATGGTAGAAGAGGGTATTGTATTGGGTCACAAGATTTCGAAGAGAGGTATTGAAGTTGACAAAGCCAAGATCGAAGTCATTTCAAGGCCACCTCCCCCTACTTCTGTCAAAGGGGTGAGGAGTTTTTTGGGGCATGCGGGTTTCTACCGAAGGTTCATCAAAGATTTTTCTAAGGTAGTTAACCCATTGTGCAAGTTGTTAGAGAAGGAGGCCAAGTTTGTCTTTTATGAGAAATGCATGGAGGCTTTCGAGCTTCTAAAACACAAGTTGACAACAACCCCTATCATTACCGCACCCAATTGGAGCTTGCCTTTCGAGCTCATATGTGACGCTAGTGATGTTGCGATAGGGGCGGTCTTGGGCCAAAGAATCAACAAGATGTTCCATCGGGTGTACTACTCAAGTAAGACGTTGAATGAAGCTCAAAGAAACTATACAGTCACCGAGAAGGAGTTGCTAGCTATTGTGTTTTCCATGGAAAAGTTCCGACCATACCTTATAGGGGCTAAAGTGATTATCCATACCGATCATGTCACCCTTAGGTATTTGATGACCAAGAAAGATTCAAAGTCAAGGTTGATGAGATGGGTGCTACTTCTTCAAGAGTTTGATCTAGAAATTGTGGATCAAAAAGGAAGTGAAAATCAAGTGGCGGACCACTTGTCCCGCTTGGAGGAAGAGGGGAGGCCTTCCGACGGCCTTGAGATCAATGATGCATTCCCAAATGAACAACTCCTTGCGGTGTCTATGCATGATATGCCGTGGTTTGCCGATATGGCCAATTATCTTGTGACCGGTATAGTCCCGTATGAGCTCTATTCTAACCAAAGGAAGAAGCTCAAATGGGATAGTTTGGATTATTATTGGGATGAGCTATATTTGTTCAAAATTTGCACCGATGGTGTGATTCGCCGATGTGTCCCAGAAGAAGAACAATTGAGTATTTTGGAGGCTTGTCATTCCTCTCCTTATGGTGGCCATCATGGCAGGGTGAGGACGACTTCTAAGGTGCTTAGTTGCAGTTTCTATTGGCCCTCCTTGTTTAAAGATGCCGGTGATTTTGTTAAGAGATACGATGAATGCCAACGAGCCGGTGGGATTTCTAAGAAGGATGAGATGGCTCTCAACATATTCTAGAGGTGGACATTTTTGATGTGTGGGTATTGACTTTATGGGTCCTTTCGTGAGCTCTTGTGGGAACACGTATATTTGGTGGCGGTGGATTATGTGTCAAAGTGGGTCGAAGCTGTGGCTTTACCCAACAATGAGGCCCGCGGTGTGGTGTCATTTCTGAAAAAGTGTATCTTCACAAGATTTGGCACCACCCGTGCTATCATTAGTGACGGGGGATCTCATTTTTGCAACAAGGCCTTTGATTCATTGCTTGCCAAGTATGGAGTAAATCACAAAGTGACCACCCCTTATCATCCTCAAGCTAGTGGTCAGGTGGAAGTTTCTAACCGAGAGATTAAGAGTATCTTGTCCAAAACTGTCAATGCCAATAGGACCGACTGGTCGAAGAAATTAGATGATGCTCTTTGGGCCTATCGGACGGCTTACAAGACCCCAATTGGTATGTCTCCGTACCGGTTGGTGTTTGGGAAAGCTTGTCATCTTTCGGTGGAATTGGAGCATAAGGCTATGTGGGCCTTGAGAAAGTTGAACTTAGAATGGGATGTCGCTGCAAATCTCCGGGTTGAGAAACTCAATGAGCTTGACGAGTTTAGATTTCATGCCTACTCCAGCTCGTCCGTGTACAAGGACAAGATGAAGTACCTTCACGACAAGTATTCCCGGGGAAAGGAATTCAAAGTTGGTGACATGGTTCTTCTTTTCAACTCCCGGTTGAGGTTATTCCCGGGAAAGCTTAAGTCTAAGTGGAGTGGTCCATTTGAAGTTGTTGGTGTAACCCCATTTGGTGCTATTAATCTCAAGAACAAAAATGGTGAAGTTTTCCGGGTCAATGGGCATCGTGTTAAGAATTACTTGGGTAAGTTTGATGACAACCACGTGGTGGAACTCATACATTTGAAGTGATATTGATGGTAACATGCGTCGTGCCGCAACGTTAAATCAGGCGCTTCTTGGGAGGCAACCCATGTCTTTTTCTTTCTCTTTATTTTCTGTTATAGATTAGGATTTTTGAGCTAATTGTTTGTGAGATGTTGCAGGGCTTGTGTTGAACCAGTGCAAAACAAAAGTGCAAAAGTGCACAGTCTCTGAAGAGTGCCAGTGTGGCTACGTCCCTTATTGTGCAGTCTGCACCAGTTTGGTTTGAGGATGGTTAGTCTATGAAGTTATCCATGCGGCCGCACCCCTATTTGAGCGGCCCGCATTGTTCCCATGCGGCCTCGTCCATATCTGTTCGGCTCGCGTCAGGTTTTTTCTGCAACCAGTATGAGGTAAGTCCAGCACGGCCCGCGGTCGTGTTCACGCGGCCGCGCTGAAGGATAAGTCTGGGTCCCACCGCCTTTTTCTATAAATACGACATTAGGGCATCATTTAGAACTTTTCGCAAAGTCCATCCCCCGAGCCCTAAAATTCACTATTTAGCTGATCGTGTGTGTTTCAAGTGTAAAACCTTCACAATCCTGGTAACATATTCCTCACATTAATCTTTACTTAGCCTTAATTTCAACTTCATACATGTTCCTGTAGTCATAGCTCTTCGTTTTTCATTTTTCTTCTTCTTCATTTCATGATTAGGTTAGTTTTCTGTTGTTCTTTGAAATGTCGGGCATGTTCTAATGATGTTAATTGAGTGGGGACAATCTAGGATGCTAGAACTTGAAAGAAATGAACATTAATGTTAAACCCTAGTTGTCCCTGTAATGATAACCCAACGCGGCCGCGTCCTTCTATCACGCGGCCCGCAGTGGCTTTGACTCTGAAAGTTGATACCTCCCCAGTGCGGTCGCATGACCTGTTTGTGCGGTCCGCGCTATGCTCCACGCGGCCGCATCCCTTATTTACGCGGTCCGCATGGGTGAGTTTCAGAGAGTTTGTAATTTGATTAGTTGACAAATGCGGCCCGCGTCCCAGTTTGTGCGGACCGCGTTGGAACCTACGCAGCCGCATACCCTCTTCACGCGGCTCGCATGGGTGATGTTCACAGAGATAGCCTTTTTATGTTTTTGTGGCCCGCGTGCCCTGTTTGTGCGGCCCGTCTGCCTTGCTCTGTTCAATTGTCTGCAATGTTTCCTCCTGATAGTTTGCTTAATTTTTCATCTGTTGATATTCTGAATTTGTTCTGAAATTGCCTGAACTAACAAAGCTAGACGTGTTTGCTTGCAGACAATGGTAAAGAAAACAGGCCATGGTGCTAAACAAACCGGACGAGGTGAACCCTCCCGGGGAGGTAAAGCCAAATTGAATAAACTCACTCCCCAACAAAAACTAAAGACAAGAAAGCAAGTAGTGAGCGATGAGGAGCAGTCGGGGAGTGAGTACCTCCCCTCTCAGGACCTCTCTGCAGATTCGGGGCAAAACCCCTCAGTCCTAGCCCGAGCTCCAACTACTACACAACCTGAGTCGTCTGATGGCTCAGAAGCAGGCAGTGCCAAATACTCCACCTCCCCCACAGCTTTAGAATTCGGGGAGGGTTTAGCAGATAAGGACAACAGTGATGACGAGGTCCCGGACAGTGGGGTACTGGGTGTTAGTGGAATTGAGAGAACGAGAAAAGCTGAGGTGTGGCAGGATAGGTTTGTAAGCCAGGTGGCCTTCCATAAATTTCGAAAGATGTGGCCTAAAAAGAAAGTGATTGCGGAGGAGAAGTAGTCACCCGTGACTTGTTGCCTCTATCCCCCGAGTCCATGAACAGTTTCTTACCAGAGTGGGGTGGGATTTATTTAAAGATGAGGTAGACAATGCCAATGAACACACGGTGAAAGAATTCTACTACAATGTGACCCACACCAAAGAGGGGTCATGTGACGACCCAAAGGGTCATCACCTATTTTTTTCATCTGTTTTGTGCTTCCGAGGCCTTGAAAACCTCATTTTCTATTGCCTTGATTTGCGTGTGCAGTCCGGCGCGTAGTTGGAAAATTTTTGTGTTGAAATATGTGAATTCTGTGGAAAATTTGAAGAATTTTGATATTAATATGATTATAGTTGACTTTGGTCAATATTTTTGGTAAACAGACCCGGACCCGAGATTGGACGGTCCCGAAAGTTCCGTATAAAAATATGGGACTCGGGCATGTGCCCGGAGTCGAAATCCGAGGTCTAGAACCTGAGTAAAAGAATTTTTCTGTTAAATTGTTTTTCTGAAATTATTAAGGAAAATGAAAATGAAAATTGATTGAAAGACAATGGTATCGAGCTCGTATTTTGGTTCCGACGCCCGGTACAAGTCTTATATGTTGTTCAAGCGCTTCCTGTAAAGTTTGGTCGAAATCGGACGTCGTTTGACGTGTTTTGGACCTAAATGTCTAAAGTTGGAAGTTTATGAATTTTGAAAGGAGAATCATGAGTTTTGAGGCTTGATTCTATGTAAATGATGTTATTTTGGCGATTTGATCGCGCGAGCAAGTTCGTATGATGTTTTTGAGCCAGTGTTCATATTTGGTTTGGAGCCCCGAGGGCTCGGGAGTGTTTCAGAGGTAGTTCGGGGTGTTTTTACACTTATAATGGTAGCAGATTTTCTGCAATTTTTGCTCAGTGAAATCCTTCTTCGCGTTAGCACTACCCCTCACGCGTTCGCGATGCTTCATTTTGTTCCTTCATCGCGTTCGCATCACTAGTCCGCGTTCGCATAGAGATATGAACCTCTGAGGGCCCAGCCCTCTTTTCTTCTTCGCGTTCGTGAGGGCCGAACCGCGTTCGCGTAGTTCCCAGCCTATTTCCCATCGCGTTCGCGTAGGCCAATTCTCCAGGCACCTAATATTTTCTCTTCGCGTTCGCATCCCTTGTCCGCGAATGCGATGCTTGCCAACTTC
>MU716957.1:21626-42547 GCA_026770625.1 Nicotiana glauca | reverse complement strand
ATCTATACATTGGTGTCGAGCATGACCGTGAGTCCTTATAATGTGATTACCATGACTTGGTTGTGAACTCCGTATTTATTGGAGAAATTCTATATGTTGTGAATAACATGTGAACGGTAAAATAATTATTTGATTCCTGGGAGCATTGGCTCAAATTGTGATACGAATATTGAAAGTATATGAAATGACTGGATTCTCTGGAGCATTGGCTCAGGATAGTAAAGTGAATTTTAAGATAAGTAAAGTAAGGAAAAAAGGAAACGTTGTTGATTATTCCCTTGCCGGGATGATTGAACTAATAATTGTGCTCCCTTGCCGGGATGATTGAACTGTTAATTGTACTCCCTTGCCGGGATGTTTGCTATGTATTTGTCTGCTGTGTGTCCCTTAATTGTGACTGTTGCTTGGGGACTCAGACTGTTAAATGATATTGAGGAGCGGGTTGCACGCCGCAACAAATGATACTGAGGATCGGGTTGCGCGCTGCAACAATGATAAATGATAAATAATGTGGGTCGGGTTGCATGCTGCAACAGTGATATGTGGGTTGGGTTGCACGCTGCAATAATGGTAATTATGGAGCGGGTTGCACGCCGCAACAGTTGTTGATATCTGTGGCTATGTCTGAATATTGACTTCTTGTTTCATGGTGGACTTTAAGCCATTTGGTTGTTACTCTGGATTACTGCTAATTGTATTTCCCCATAGCATGTTTCCCCCTCCCATGCTGTTAATTACTTGGTATTCGTTTTCTGCTGTATATTTATAACTGCACAGGTTTATGTGGTGTCCAGTCTAGCCTCGTCACTACTTCGCCGGGGTTAGGCTAGGCACTTACCAACACATGAGGTCGGTTGTGCTGATACTACACTTCTAGGATTTGAGCAGCAGTAGCAGCAATAGTTCGGGAGCAGGATTTTATTATCACGAGACTGAGGTAGCCTTGCAGGCGTCCGCAGGCCCGGCATCTCTTCTTATGTTTTTCATTTATACTGTTGCCTCATTGTTTTCGAGATAGACAGCTGTTATATCTCTTTCAGACCTTTATATGTAGTTTATTCTTAGTGGTTCGTGACTATGTGACACCAAATCTTGGGTAGAGAATATTATTGAGCATTTCGTATTTATTTCAGACTTATAAAAATTAGACTTCCGTAGTTATTGTTGTTATTATTAATAATGCTATAAATTGACAACAGAATGGTTTTACTAATGGAAAAGGTAAGTAAGTTGGCTTGCCTAGCTACCACGAGTAGGCGCCATCACGATCCCGATGGTGGGAAATCCGGGTCGTGACAGGTCAATTGCAACCAAAGTGCGGGACAAGAAAATTGTGTTTTCGGGAGAAGCATTGAATGCATATTTGGGCTTTAATGATGAGGATGATGCCCAGTACAGAGAGAAGTCGGAGTTGAAGGAGGAAGTTCGCCCATGGTTGACGGAGTTCTTGGCTTATTTAGGTACTAGTCCGGAGTGGATACAGGTTGGGAAGAAGATTTTGAGAATGGACCTAAACTTTGAGGCTAGAGGATGGTTGATATTTGTATGCAATAGGCTAGATCCTACGTCCCATGACCAAACCATTCCAATCCCCCAAGCTGTCCTCATTGCATCTATCATGGTAGGTTTCCCCATCAATGTGGGGAATGTTATGTACAAGGTGATCATGTCGATTGGGATTGAGACTGATCGGAACTACCCCTACCCAAACACCCTCACCATGTACTTTGAGGATGCAAAGGTGAAGAAATAACCTTTCGATGTCAAAGTCCGGCCGGTGTCCCCGTTCTCATGGTTTAGTATTTAGGGGCCGGACAACCCAAAGGGGGACAAGAAAGGAAAAGCATCCACCTCTGCCTCGACTGGCCAGTCTGAGGAGCCAATTGCGGTTGAGGTTTCTGTTGAGCCATCTATCCCCACTGCTACCACTGTTCCTGATATTCCTTCTTCTTCTACGGGACCCAGTTCTTCAATTGGCCAAGTGGTTCCCACCTCCAGATCCAACCCTATGACGACCCAGCAGTTAGTAAGGCATTAGCCAGTTTAAACAACTGGATGTCAGTCTCGACATCCAAGTTGTCCACTTTGGCCACCATAGTTGCGGCCCAGTCTGCTCCAGCCACTGTCCAGATTCCTCAGTCCATTAAGGAGACATTGAAGATGCTCCTGGCCAACCAGGAGAAGATTTTATCAACTCAGGATGCCTTAACAAATGCAGTTGATGCACAGGGCAACGCTCTAAAGGAGCTTGCCAAAGAACATAAGAAGAGGAGGAAATCCAGGGCATCCAAGGAAGAGGTGAAGGTGCTCCGAGATGATGTTGACAAGCCAAAGGCAGACCAGCTGCCTTTAGACTTGTTCTTTGATGAGTCAGCACCTCCACCAGCAGCAGTAGCACCAGAGCCACAACAGGAAGAGGCACCCAAGCACCCGAGGAAGAAGAGGAAGCTGCCCAACACTGAGGGAGTTGTGATAGAGCTTGCTGAGATTCAGGAGGCTCCCTCCAGTGAGGCACCTGATGTGCAGCCAGTCCAGCAGCAACAGGACCATATCCTAGGACCAGAGCAGCAGCAGGCAGGAGATCAGTTTGAGGTCCCTTCCACTATAGAGGATCAGGAGACCAGTGGAGACCCCATGCATGTGGACCAGGCCTAGGGAGCCCTCTATATCCTTTCTTTTTGATTTTGTGCTTATTTGATAGTTGGCATTGGGAACAATGCCAGCTTTTATTCGTAGGGGTTCGCCCTACTGTTTTTTATTTCATACACTTGGATGACTGTATATATTTGATTCTCAGTTTATGCTTTTAGATTTGATAGTCAGTTTGTATATAATTTTGGCTAATTTTCTACTTTATGTATATATTCATTCCCCGTTGTATATTCTACTCCCCTATTGTACATATTCATTCGATTTTTTTATCTTCGTTAACATTTTTCGTTTTTAGCTTTGTAGTTAGGCTCGTAGCCTTTTACTTTGGTTTAGGTGCTTTCAATAAGCCCTTCGTTTTCTTAATTCCACGGTTCTTTCCAACCAGGTGGCTCCTCCCAATGATAGATGGCGTGACAACCTTCTTAAGGGTTTGTGTAAGGCCTCGAATAATTTTGTGCTTAAAAACCTAGTAGCTCGTAGTGCCAAGGTGAAAATATGTGTTAGGAATGTGTAGAATTCAAGCGCGCCGCGGTTCGGACCTTTTTTACTAATTTTGCACTTAAAAAACCAAAAGAATCGATATTTCCAGAAAATTGTCATTCTGCGGTCCATTATGCGGGCGCATAATCAATATGCGAACCATATTTCTACCGCAGAGTGAAGCAGAAAGGTTGTCAAAATTGATGTTGAAAATGCGGTCCCTTATGCGATCGCATAAATCAATATGCGGACCGTATAGTCGTCGCATAAGTTCCTCAAGGATTTATGGAGGTCAATTCTACGGTGCAAAATACGATCACATAACAGGAATGCGGACCGCATTCCTATCGTAGACCCAGGAAGACCTTCAGGGTTTTTGGGTGTATTTCTGCGGTCCTATTTGCGGACCGTATTTCGATTCTGCGATCGCAGAATGCGACCGCAAATTTGCTCGGACTTCTATTTTTTCTAAATATTAAAACCCGAACCCTTTTCAATAAAACACCTCAACCCCCTCATTTTAACAATCTTGCTGAACAAATTAAGAGAGAGGAAGAGAGGCTCTTGAGAGAGAAAGTCATCTTCTCCAAAATTTGGTTCTTCAAAACCATCCGGTCCGGGAAATTTCAAGCTTATCTTCATACCCCCTTTCCTTATAGGTAAAATCCCTAACTTTTCCTATTTAATTTCTGGTTTAAACTAAGAGGGGGAGTCTCATGCATTAGTCGTTGAAATAATGGTTGAAATCTTTCATGCATGTCTAGTAAAAACCTAAAATCTAGTAGGAGCAATTGGGTAGGGGTGAAGGAGTATTCAAAGAGGGATTGATAACCTAAATGAGTTTGAGTAGCAGTCGTGAACTTCAATTCTAAGTTATGTGTATTAATTTGTGCACTATATTGACGTTGCTAGACTGCTTGGTGAGTTGAGAATAGAAGTTAAAAAGGGAATTCGGCTCCAGGTATGTATGGCTATCCTTGACCCTTGTAAAATCGCCTCGTTTGATGTACGTATACTTGGTAGGTGACATGTACGTAAATTACTTATAAATTTCTTATAATTTGGATGTTGTGATTGTATTATGTGGTTGTAATTGAGTAATAAATGACTAAAGAAAATTGTGACTAGTGTAACTGGAATAACTGTGGTAACAATATCCATGGCTTGTTGTGGGCAATTACCAATGTGACGTTAAATGTATATGGGTAGTTGAATATGATGGAAATAGTATTGATGGTTATGGAAACACTTGTAAAATTGTTGTTGTTAATTCTTGAGAAGTATTATTGTTGACCTTTGTGAATTATTTGTTGTTGTTGTTGTGTTGTTTGTGGATTGAAACTGTACGGTGGGATCGGGTTGCGCGCCGCAACACGAAGTAATAAGGTATAGGTTGTGGTGATAAGGGTGGCCGAGGTAATAAGGGTGGAAAGTGATCGAAATCACTATTGAAACAAAATATGAGAAAATTGTGAAACTATTGAAGTGAAATTGTGAAAGGGGAAAACAGGAGAGTTTGTAAACTTGTTTGGCTTGATTGTTCTTTCATATGTGTTTGGTTGCTGCATCTATTACTGTTTCCTACTTATGTGTGGTTTGAGTTTACTTGGAACAAGTTTGTTCATATATACCAGTACAATTCAAATATACTAACGTCCCTTTTGCCGGGGGCACTGCATTCGTGTTATGATTGTAGGTGGATCTATAGCAGGCACTCCAGTCCAGCCACCGTAGCTCCTCATTACTTCCTGCCAGCTGAATTGGTGAGCCCCTTTCCTTTCGGGGCCCTGCGTGGCTCATGCCGCTTCTGTTCTTGTCTTTTGGAAATCCTGTTTTAGTATTTGTAAAAGGTATAGCCGGCGGCAAGTATTGTATTATCCCTCTTTCATCTTTAGAGGCTCCGTAGACAGGCAATGTGGGTTAAGAACTTATGTAAATATGTATTTTGTAAGTTGCGCGATGTAAGTTGTAAACCACGCTAAAGATTATCCATGTTATGTCTGCTTTTTTAACAAGGTGTTCTAATTATAATTAGCTGTTTCACTTGATTAATAAGAAATGAAAAAATGTGGGGTAACGCGTGGGTTAGGAAAGGCATCCAGGTACGCTTGACTGGGGTTACTCAGTCGAGCGCCGGTCATGTCCCTCGAATTTTGGGGCGTGACAAACTTGGTATCAAAGCCTAAGGTTTTAAAGGAGTCCTAGGATGTCTCGGAGCCGTGTCTGGTAGAGCCCTACTTATTGGTGTGAAGTCGACCACATCTATAAGTGGGGGCTGCATGGACATTTAGGAAATTTTCCCACTTCTTTATTATTCTGTATCATGCGGTGAAGTGAAATGTGAATGTATCTATATCTAACTCGTGCTTTTTTTCAAAATTTTTCAGTAATGGTACCTAAGAAGAGAGCTAGACTCGGCCTTGGGGCCAATGCCACAAGTGAGGCTATGAATCTTGTACCTGATGCCGTGGGTGAGAGTGACTCCCCGGCCTTGAACCTACCCAGCCTGTCTATCCCAGACCAGCATGTTCCTGTTTCTGCAACGGCAAAGGGTGCCACCATCCCTCCCACCGATATTCCTGATTCGGGCCCTATCCCAGTTCCTGGTCTCGAGGCTTCTGATGGGGACCATAGAGGAGCCATCCGCATGTTGACCCAATTAGTGGCCGCTCAGGCCCAGAGATCCCAGGATGCCCCTGCATCCTTTAGTGGATAGGGAGGTTCAGCCAGTTCCAAAGTTAACCAGTTTTTGCGGCTAGCCCCTCCAGAATTCTCAGGCACAGATCCAGAGGCCGATCCGCAGGAATTCCTTGATGAAATGTATAAGACCCTCCGAGTGATGAAAGCTTCAGAGACAGAGGGAGTTGAGTTGGCATCATACAAGTTGAAGGGAGCAGCGTATTCATGGTTCGAGATGTGGGAGGACTCCCGTGGGGAGGGAGGACCTCCGGCCAGATGGGATGAGTTTGTAAATGCGTTCATGGACCAGTTCTTGCCTGCTGATATAATAACAGCCCATGCCACTGAGTTTGAGACCCTCAAGCAGGGTAGCATGAGTGTTTGGGAGTACCACATGGAGTTCGTGAGGTTGTCCAAGTATGCTCCTCAGTTAGTGTCGACCATAGAAGCTAGAGTTCGTCGGTTTGTTCAGGGCCTTAGTCCCTTGGTAGTGAATGAGGCTGCTACAACGGCCTTACACTCAGACATGAACTATGGAAAGATTGTGGGATTCGCTCAGGGCACAGAGGCTAGGAAATTGAAGATTCGAGTGAAAAGGGAGAATAGCAACAGGGCTCGATCAGCGGGCCACTCAGGGAGATAAGCTCAAGGGAGAGGTTCGTTAGGGCCGTCCCAGTCATATGCTCAGTCCTCAGCGAGTGCACCACCATCCCTACAAAATTACCAGCAGAGCAGCCGCATGAGACTAGGTTCAGATAGTAGGAGGCCCTATCAGTCCGGTCGTTCGGGAGGGAGATCACAGCAGCAGGGGAGGGCTTCATGCCCCAAGTGTGGGAGATTTCATACAGAGACTTGCTACTTGGATATCCCGATGTTTTTCAGATGCGGGTGAGAGGTCCATTCAGCGAGACTGTCAGGTGCCCAGTCAGGGCATGGGTAGGGGATCTGCTCAGTCATTCGGTTCTTCAGTCGCTACATCATCTGTACGCCCTTCAACCCCGGCGGGACGTGGTACAGTTAGGGGAGGAGCTCGTGGTAGAGGTGGACCCAGCCGGTTCTATGCTTTGAGTGGTCGCCAGAGTGTAGAGACCTCTCCAGATGTGGTTACGGGTATCTTGTCTGTTCAGGCCATTGATTTGTTATTCTCTTATTGATCCTGGATCCTCTTTGTCTTATGTCACCCCATTCATCGCTTCAAGCTTTGGGATAGAACCCGAACAACTTCATGAGTCGTTCTCTGTATCGACTCCAGTTGGTGATACTATCATTGACGCGCGAGTTTATAGGAATTGTGTTGTTGCGGTGTGTGGTCGTATTACTACTACCAATCTTGTCGATCTTGGAATGGTAGATTTTGATGTCATTATGGGAATGGACTGGCTTTATGCATGTTTTGCCAAACTTGACTGCCGAACGAGAATCTTGAGGCTCGAGTTTCCTAATGAGCCAGTTGCTGAGTGAAAGGGAAATGGTGTGGTGCCAAAGGAGAGGTTTATTTCCTACCTTAAAGCTTCAAAGATGATTAAAAAGTGATTTATCTATCATTTGGTCCGGGTGGCGGACACCACATCAGAAGTTCCCTCGAGTCCGTGCCGGTTGTGAACGAGTTTCCTGAAGTGTTTCCAGATGAACTTTTGGGAATCCCACCAGATAGGGAGGTTGATTTCGGGATTGATGTGTTGCCAGATACCCAGCCAATATCTATCCCTCCATACCGAATGGCGCCACCAGAGCTAAGAGAGTTAAAGGAGCAGTTGAAGGATTTATTAGAGAAGGGGTTCATACGACCGAGTGTGTCACCGTGGGGTGCTCCGGTTCTTTTTGTCAGGAAGAAGGATAGGTCGCTCCGGATGTGTATTGATTATCGGCAGCTCAACAAAGTCACCATCAAAAATAAGTATCCCTTGCCTCGGATAGATGATTTGTTCTACCAATTGCAAGGTGCAAGATTCTTCTCCAAAATTGATCTTCGGTCAGGATATCACCAATTGAAGATTAGGGAGCAGGACATTCCCAAGACCGCTTTCAGAACTCACTATGGTCACTTTGAATTCTTGGTCATGTCTTTTGGGCTAACCAACGCCCCGACAGCTTTTATGGATCTTATGAACCGGGTCTTCATGCCATTTCTAGACTCCTTCGTGATTGTTTTCATTGATGACATCCTTGTTTATTCGTGATGCCGGGAGGATCATGCCTATCACCTCAGGGCAGTTTTGCGGACTCTTCATCAGCACCAGTTGTACGCTAAATTTTCAAAATGTGAATTTTGGTTAGAGTCCATCACTTTTCTGGTTCATGTTGTTTCTAGTGAGGGGATTCAGGTGGACCCCCAGAAGATTGCAGCGGTGAAGGATTGGCCTAGATCCACGACCCTGACGGAGGTTCGTAGCTTCTTGGGTTTAGCCGGGTACTACCGGAGATTTGTGGAGGGATTCTCTACCCTCGCCTCCCCATTGACTAAATTGACGCAGAAAGCAGTTAAGTTCCAATGGTCCGACACTTGTAAGAGAAATTTTTAGGAATTGAAGGCAAGGTTGACCTCGACACTGATATTGGCTTTGCCGGAAGGCACGGAAGAATTTGTGGTCTATTGCAATGCTTCCAGGGTCGGTTTGGGGTGTGTACTGATACAGCGTGGGAAGGTTATAGCATATGCTTCAAGGCAACTCAAGAATCACGAGAAGAATTACCCGACGCATGATTTGGAGCTTGCAGCAGTTGTATTTGCCTTGAAAATATGGCGGCATTACCTTTATGGGGTCCATGTGGATGTGTTCTCAGACTAAAAGAGTTTGCAATATTTGTTCAAACAGAAGGAGTTAAATTTGAGGTAGCGGTGGTGGTTAGAATTGCTTAAGGATTATGACATGAACATCTTATACCATCCGGGTAAGGCAAATATTGTGGTCGACGCCCTCAGTCAAAAATCCATGGGTAGTTTGGCTCACTTGGGGGCGGATTAGAGGCTCCAAGCTCAGGAGGTCTATCAGTTGGCCAGTCTTGGGGTTGGCATTTCGACCCCAAATGAGGAGGAAATTATAGAGCAGAATCATCGCTTGTAAAGGAAGTCAAGGAAAAATAGTTCATCGATCCAGCATTGGCACAGATGAAGGATGCAGTTCTGAACAACAAGACTTCGGCATTTTCATTTGACGACAATGATGATGTTCTACGATGTCAAGGAAGGATATGTGTTCCAGATGTAGATAACCTTCGGGAGAGAGTAATGGCGGAGGCTCATCATTCCAGGTATTCGGTGCACCCGGGTTCTATGAAAATGTATCACGATCTCAAGGAAATTTATTGGTGGAACGGTATGAAGAGGGGTATAGCTGACTTTGTATCTAAATGTCCAAATTGTCAACAAGTAAAAGCTGAGCATCAGCGGCCCGGTAGGTTAACCCAGCTTATGGAAATACCAATGTAGAAGTGGGAGATGATCAACATGGATTTCGTGGTAGGATTACCTCGCACTCAGCGAAAGTTCGACTCAATTTAGGTGATAGTGGATCGAATCAGCTCATTTCTTGCCAATCAAGTCCACCGATACCGCAGAATAGTATGGTCGGTTGTACATCAAGGAAATAGTGAGGCTTCATGGTACTCCGCTCTCTATTATTTCGGATCGAGGGGCGCAGTTCACAACTAATTTTTGGAAGACATTTCAGTAAGGTTTGGGTACCCAGGTAAATCTTAGCACGGCTTTCCATCCGTAGACTGATGGTCAAGCAGAGCGAACTATTCGGACACTTGAAGATATGTTGCGGGCTTGTGTCTTGGACTTCAAAGGTAACTGGGATGATCACTTTCCCCTTATAGAATTTTCTTACAATAACAGCTTTCATGCTAGCATTCAGATGGCCCCATTTGAGGCATTATATGGAAGAAGGTGTAGGTCCCCGATTGGGTGGTTCGAAGTGGGCGAAGCAGAACTGATAGGGCCAGATCTTGTACACCAGGCCATGGAGAAAGTTAAAATCATTCAGGAAAGGATGAAGACTGCTCAGAGTCGCCAAAAGTCTTATGTAGACGTTTGTCGGAGGGAATTGGAATTTCAAGTTAATGATTGGGTGTTCTTGAGGGTATCCCCTATGAAGGGAATCATGCGCTTCGGGAAGAAAGGTAAGTTGAGTCCTAGGTATGTCAGGCCATATCAAATCATTCAAAGGATAGGACAGGTGGCCTATAGGTTGTAATTGCCTCCCGAAATGTCATTAGTGCACCCGGTGTTCCACGTGTCCATGTTGAATAAAGTGGTTGGAGATCCATCCACCATCGTGCCAGTCGAGACCATCGAAGTTAATGAACCGTTGTCGTATGAAGAGGTTCCGGTTGCCATTCTTGATAGACAAGTCCGTAAGTTGAGAAATAAGAAAGTTGCCTCAGTCAAGGTGTTGTGGCGGAGTCAACGGGTTGAGGAAGCTACGTGGGAGGCAGAGAAGGAAATGAAAAAGAAATATCCCCTTCTGTTTGATCAAGTTTAGAATAAATTATGTGACCCTTCTATCTCTAAAACAACTATCATTGTGTCCGAGTTGTTTCCTTCCTAATACTAGTGAAGTTCCTTTAGTTGTGCAAGACTTATAGGTGTTGTGATTGTTTTAAGTCATGTGGACATCTCTTTGGTAAATGAAAGTTGAAAAAAACTCGTGTGATAAGTAATCAATTAATGGATGTATAAGTTGGTATCAAACTACTTGTATGCATGTAGTATGTTGAAATGGTTAGATTATGTGGAACTCATTGAGATAACTGATTCATAAGAAAAACGTATCAAGTGATCAAATGTGCGCAATTGTTAAGGTTGGAAATTGTATGACAGTTGTAGGGATGGTTGTAATCCTGTAATGATGTTTGAAAATATGTTTCGGGGACTCTCTGACAGGTAGATATATCCATAATACAAAGGAAACTCTGGCAAAATTTTTCTAAGAATATGGGAGTTAGTGAAAATTTTGAAAGTTTGCATATCATGTTTTTCAAACCAACTGATTTTCCAAAAAAAAAAAGTCCTCATTCGAGGATGAATGATTCTAAGTGGGAGAGGATGTAAGGCCCCGTAAATTTTGTGCTTAAAAACCTAGTAGCTCGTAGTGCCAAGGTCCGAATATTTGTTAGGAATGTGCAGAATGCTCGCCGCGGTTCGGACCCTTTTTACTGATTTTGCACTTAAAAAACCAAAAGAATCAATTTTTCCAGAAAATTGTCATTCTACGGTCCATTATGCGGTCGCATAATCAATATGCGGACCGCATTTCTGCCGCAGAGCGAAGTAGAAAGGTTGTCAAAATTGATGTTGAAAATGCGGTCCCTTATGCGATCACATAAATCAATATGTGGACCGCATAGTCATCGCATAAGTTCCTCAAAGATTTGTGGAGGTCAATTCTGCGGTGCAAAATGTGACCGCATAATAGGAATGCGGACCGCATTCCTGTCGCAGACCCAGGCAGACCTTCAGGGTTTTTGGGTGCATTTCGGCGGTCCAATCTGCGGACCGCATTTCGATTCTGCGATCGCAGAATGCGACCGCAGATTTGCTCGGGCTTCTATTTTTTCTAAATTTTAAAACCCGACCCTTTTTCAATAAAACACCTCAACCCCCTCATTTTAACAATCTTGCTGAACAAATTAAAAGAGAGGAAGAGAGGGTCTTGAGAGAGAAAGTCATCTTCTCTAAAATTTGGTTCTTCAAAACCATTCGGGCGGGGAAATTTTGAAGCTTATCTTCATACCCCCTTTCCTTACAGGTAAAGTCCCTAATTTCTCCCATTTAATTTCTGGTTTAAACTAAGAGGGGAAGTCTCATGCATTAGTCCTTGAAATAATGGTTGAAATCCTTCATGCATGTTTAGTAAAAACTTAAAATCTAGTAGGAGGAATTGGGTAGGGGTGAAGGAGTATTCAAATAGGGATTGATAACCTAAATGAGTTTGAGTAGCAGTTGTGAACTTCAATTCTAAGTTATGTGTATTAATTTGTGCACTATATTGACGTTGCTAAACTGCTTGGTGAGTTGAGAATAGAAGTTAAAAAGGGAATTCGGCTCCAGGTATGTATGGCTAACCTTGACCCTTGTAAAATCGCCTCGTTTGATGTACGTATACTTGGTAGGTGACATGTATGTAAATTACTTATAAATTTCTTGTGATTTGTACGTTGTGATTGTGTTATGTGGTTGTAATTGAGGAATAAATGACTAAAGAAAATTGTGACTAGTGCAGCTGGAATAACTGTGGTAACAATATCCATGGCTTGTTGTGGGCAATTACCAATGTGACGTTAAACGTATATGGGTAGTTGAATATGATGGAAATAGTATTGATGGTTATGGAAACACTTGTAACATTGTTGTTGTTAATTCTTGAGAAGTATTGTTGTTGACCTTTGTGAATTGTTTGTTTTTGTTGTTGTGTTGTTTGTGGATTGAAACTGTACGGTGGGATCGGGTTGCGCGACGCAACACGATGTAATAATATGTGGGTTGTGGTGATAAAGGTGGCCGAGGTAATAAGGGTGGCCGAGGTAGTAAGGGTGGAAAGTGATCGAAATCATTATTGAAACAAAATATGAGCAAATTGTGAAACTATTAAAGTGAAATTGTGGAAGGGGAAAATAGGAGAGTTTGTAAACTTGTTTGGCTTGATTGTTCCTTCATATGTGTTTGGTTGCTGCATCCATTACTGTTTCCTACTTATGTGTGGTTTGAGTAAAGTTTACTTGGAACAAGTTTGTTCATACATACCAGTACAATTCAAATGTACTGACGTCCCTTTTGCCGAGGGCGCTACATTCGTGTTATGATTGTAGGTGGATCTATAGCAGGCACTCCAGTCCACCGACCGTAGCTCCTCATTACTTCCTGCCAGCTGAATTGGTGAGCCCCTTTCCTTTCGGGGCCCTGCGTGGCTCATGCCGCTTCTGTTCTTGTCTTTTAGAAATCCTGTTTTGGTATTTGTAAAAGGTATAGCCGGAGACTTGTTGCCGGCAAGTATTGTATTATCCCTCTTTCATCTTTAGAGGATCCATAGACAGGAAATGTGGGTTAAGAACTTATGTAAATATGTATTTTTTAAGTTGGGCAATGTAAGTTGTAAACCACGCTAAAGATTATCCATGTTATATATGCCTTTGTAACAAGGTGTTCCAATTATAATTAGCTGTTTCACTTGGTTAATAAGAAAAGAAAAAATGTGGGGTAACGCGTGGGGTAGGAAAGGCACCCAGGTCCGCTTGACTGGGGTTACTCGGTCGAGCGCCGGTCATGTCCCTCGAATTTTGGGGCGTGATAGTTTGAGTCTGTTTTTGATTTTCTTCTTTGATTTTTGATATTTTGTAGTTAAGGGTACCTCAGGCAAAGCTTCAGTTGGGCCTAACACATTTGCCTTTGATCCCATGGTCAAAGACATAATGTTGTGCTTAGGATGGTGAAAGTAGTGGCCTTGAGACTCTTGTGTTGACCAAACAGTCATCATGTGGTCGTGTTGGACCATTGTGCGCTTGAATCATAACTAAGGTCGTTGTGGACCCTCAACTCTATATCTTTAGCAATCCTTGAGTGTGTGTGGTGAGAATTTGATTTGCGAGTCCAAGTCCCGAGCCGATGGTCTAGAACTTGTCCCGACTGTTTGTTGAGGCAAAATCCTAGGTGAAATTTGGCTTAAGAAGTTATTGTAGGCTCTACTTGATCCACAATGCTAAGATTGAACAATTCCATGACCTACCAATGAAATGATCCCTAGTCAACCCTTTTGAGCCCTAAACCTTCTTCTTTCAAGAACCAAAGCTACAAGCCTATACGCGTTCTTAATGATATCCTCTCTTGGCACCCAAATCTTCCCTTTAGTAAATGGTAAATGTCTAAGTTTGGGGGGGGGGGGGAGACAAGAAAGGAAACAATATGGTAAAAGGTACAAAAGCAAAAGAAAATGAAGGCAATGAAAAAGGAAGAAAAGACAAGACAAAAATAAAGACCAAATTGAATAAGGTCAAAAAGGGGATTCAAAGAAAACAAAAGTGAAAAAGGGTGTGGAAAAAGTAGAAAAAGGAGAAATGTGTTGAATTGCATAAGAAAGAGTGACAGTGTGTCTCTCTAACCCCTTGAAAAAGAAGTGAATACTCAAATGAGTCAAGAAAGTGTGCCAAAATGAATCAAAAGAAGTGCTTAAGGGAAGATTGAACCCACTTGAACAAAAACATGTCCTACCCTTACCCAAAAGCCTTTACAATGACTCCACAAAAGCCCTATATGATCTTGAGTTGAAGAGAACCTACATTAGCGGATACTTACATAAGGGGCAAACATATGGTACTTAGAGCCGGACTTTGTGACCTTCTTCTTGTGAGAGATGAGTGAAAGTCCATCAGCCTCGGTTTGTGTGTAAATACTCTAAAAGGTGAGGTTCGCTTAGGGAGAATTGAGGATGTGTGAGTTTGGGGTTCCACAATGACCAAAGTGATTGAGAGAAGTTCCTTGATGAAATGTGTCAACCCTTGATGCTCTTGTGTCACACTTGATCCATAAGTTTTCAAAGTTTAAATTGTGTTAATGATACATTCGTATTGAGGGCAATTGTTAGTCCTAATTGATGCTTGTTGAGGTTACTTTAGGATAAGTTGGGATTACTTGGATGTTTCCTTTGAGGGGTGGGTCTTATCTTATTTGCTTGAGGACAAGCAAAGGTTTAAGTTTGGGGGAGTTGATAACTATGATTTTAACACGTTTTATGCCCATACTTGCCTATGCTTTGTTTATAAATTGCTACAAAATAGTCCCAAAATGGTTACAAGTTGTGCTTGATTGTAGGTTTGAGCGACAAAGTGACGAAACGTCAAAGATCGGCTCTAAACGGAGTAAAACCTGCTCAAGTGTCAAAGATCATTGAAGTGATGAAATTCAGAGCTTGGTGCGGGCTACACCATCATGTCATGCGGCCGCATCAGATATGTTCAGAGAAGGCACAAGTTACAAGTCCATCCACGTGGCCGCGGTCAAATTCATGCGGCCCGCGTCCAACTCATGCGGCCGCACCTTCTTGTCACGCGGCCGCACCAAAGGAGTTCAGAGAAGTGCCAATTTCCAGTAACAAGCCATACGGATGCGGTTGAGTTTACGCAGTCCGCGTCCAACCAATGCGGCTGCACACTTTGTTCACGCGGTCCGCACAAAGAGAGTTCAGAGCCCAGACACAAACCATTCATGCAGCCGTACAACAGGTTCATACGGTCCGCGCTGGTCTCCATGCGGCCGCGTCTCAACTTTATGCGGTCCGCATCACCTTTTTTAGAGAACAAGAATTAGAAGTCAAATTTCCAAGTGCGGCTGCGGTCGTGTTTGTGCGGCCCGCACTGACCCCGCAGGGGCATTTTTTTCCAGTTTTTCCAGCCCAATATAAATAGAACATTTGCCATTTTTAGGTCAAGTTTTTTATTCTGAACAAGAGCTGCGCTCATGAGAACGTGTTTTAGCCTATGTTGGGCATTTTAGCATTAATTCTTCCATAGATTCTTGTAGTTTAACTTTAGCAGTTAATTAATATGCTTAATTCTTCATCTATTTCTTCAGTTTCTTCTTTAATTATGTCTAGCTAAACCCATTAGCTAGGGTTGTGGCTCAACCCTAGTGTGGGTAATTGATGGGTGTTCCTTCTTAATGATAGATTGATATTGGGTGTTTGTTATTTGGGTTAATTTTATGCTTTAATTAAGGATTGGTGGTTGCAAACATTGATTCGAGCTTAGTGGGTCTTGACTCTTCTTAAGAATGAGAGTGTATGACCCCAAAATTGACCCAACAGGGAATTGGGATGGACCTATGAGAAATGGTAGTCCCAATTAACGGGTTAAACCTCAAGAGAGTAATCACCCTACTTGAACCCTAGTTGCTTGGTCTAATTGGCCTACCCAATTGGTCTCGAGAGAGTCAATTGGGCAAAATTGCTCTCTCTACCAAGAGGTGTGACAGTGGGTACAATTATGCAACGGTTATAACATTGATCCCAAATATGTCAATATATTATTAGTAGTCTCTACCCGTTAGTTAACCACCTAGGTGATGTCATGACCCTAGTGACTTTGTTTATATTAATTACAACATAGAAAATATCCCTTTAGCATAAATTAGTCTTAATTGGTAGTTGATAAACAAAAACCCAAAAATGTTAGGAGTGCAATTAGGAACACAAACGCATTCCTAGTCTAGACAAATACGCAACTATATTCCAAGCTCCCTGTGGAAAATCGACCCCGATACCACTATTCGGGTAAAAGTTTTAGCTCCCGCTCTTCCTACCATTGTGTAAAGTTGGGCTTGCTGCAATCAATAGCTCATGAGATCGGTAGTATAAGAAGGTCACACTGTAATAAACTCCATAAGCTTAACTTGGGATTGGATAAACAAATACGTAAAGTATTTGAAGACCACGAAACTGCCCTCAGATCCAAAAGAATCGAGGACCTTGCTGACAAAGGTAGCCCGATTTAACTTGTCCAAGGACAGAACCTTCCTCAGAGGAATGTTCGATGGTCTGCTAGAAATATGTCTGGGACCCCGAGTACGTTTTGAGGGAAGTCCACGAGGGCACATGAAAAAATCATTCAAGAGCCAAACATTAGTTCGAAAGGTAATCGGAGCCTATTACTAGAGACATAGGAAAAGATACGAAGGAGTTCGTGCAAAAATGTGATGAATGCCAAAGACATGCTCCGATGATTCACCAACCCAGGGAACTGCTGCATTCGATCTTGTCACCATGGCCATTCATGATTTGGGACCACATCATATGTCGGTTCGGAATGCCATCCAAAATCGTATGTAACAACGAGAAACAATTTATTGGCAGAAAAGTGAACAAATTTCTCGAGGATCATAAGATCAAAAGAATCTTGTCAACACCTTATCACCCTAGTGAAAAGGGATAAGTCGAATCAACCAACAAAACAATACTCCGAAACCTCAAAAAAAGGTTAACCGATGCTAAAGGAAAATGGAAGGAAATCTTCCCCCAAGTCCTACGGGCATACTGCAAGACCTCAAAGTCTAGTACTGGGGCCATCCCGTTCTCACTAGTTTACGGTACCGAAGCTCTAATACCGATCGAAGTCAGTGAACCCAATGTGAGATTCCAATACGCAACATAAGAATCGAATGACGAGGCCATGACTACAAGCCTAGAGCTATTAGATGAAAGGTGCGAAGCCACACTGGTCTGGTTGGCTGCCCAAAAATAGTGGATCGAGAGGTATTACAATCGAACGACCAACCTTCGATACTTCAATATTAGGGAGTTGGTACTAAGAAATGTCAAACTGAACACTCGGACTCCAAAAGAAGGGAAGTTGGGTCCGAGCTGGGAAGGACCGTACCAAATTTTCAAGGTCATCGTAAAATGATCATACAAGCTCGGGGCATTGAACGATGAAAGATTACCGAATAACTAGAACATAACTCACTTGAACGATGCTACTAGTAAGGTAAGACCCCATTCATTTCCTTTTTACTTATTTTTGGACTAACACTTGCAGGTAACTTACAAAAAGCGGAACGGATTTTTAGGTCTGAGAGTACGCGTTGCACTCTTTTTCCCTTGAACCTATTTTGTGATAAATGGGTTTTTGGGCAAGGTTTTTATTGAGGAAACAGTGGATCATGCTAACTTACAATAGAAGGTCAGTCACGAATCAGTGTTGAAGATCGCATCAATAGTATCCGAGGCTTCTCTCTATGATCAACCTCGAATACTTGGGGACATTGCCCTCGGGTATCAACATTAGCAAGGAAAAGTACTTCGTAATGGAAGGGTTTCGATAGGTAGGATTTATTGTAAGGGTTAAATGTTGAAACGAACTGTGCCCGTATATATTGCTCAAGTCCTAGCATAAAGCATGTACGCATGTATAACTGTTTTACACAATAGTAAAGAGCACTGTCTTCCTTGCAGTCATCTTGTCTTTTAAAATTTCTTATTTACATTTCTTAAGGAATTCCCTACATCTGATAACGAGCCAAAGGTCCACTTTAACCTGAGATCGAATAATCACTCTCTCACTTGGGGACTACCGTTCGAAAACAAACTCGAACGGTCCAAGCTATTAGACCTCGGGGGTATAAGACCTATTAGGCAACCCCCAAATTTTTAAAGGTCGTGGCCACCTCTACTCGGGACTATTATCTTAGGAAAAACTGGATAACTTG
This sequence comes from Nicotiana glauca, assembly GCA_026770625.1. Classification (NCBI taxonomy): domain Eukaryota; kingdom Viridiplantae; phylum Streptophyta; class Magnoliopsida; order Solanales; family Solanaceae; genus Nicotiana; species Nicotiana glauca. The sequence continues at coordinate 24,540 of MU716957.1, read as the reverse complement.
GGAAAGCAAGCCCACTGGACGACACCCAAACTAAAAGTCTACGGCCAAAGTAACACGTCTCGGAGATGTTCGAGACCCATAATAAAAACTAGGCCTTCGAAAAAAAATTCATAATTGGTTCTAATTGCAATCCTCGGCGAACTATAATCTCAATTACTTGCTTTGAGAGGAAGTTTCCGGTAACACCGAACCCCCAAAATCCCTTAAAATAGAATAATGTAAAGGAAATGTTTGTTTCAACTTCGAACATAACCTAATTATTTCGTTCTAAGGCATTTCGATATTTGTGAATATAAAAAATAAAGCAAAGGGAAAAATTCAAAAGCTGTGAAAGGGAAAGAAGGCCTTATATATTTATATAAAAATCTTTTTACAAGGGCCACACAGCCCAATTAAATTTTTTACAATAAAAATGTGAAAAACAAAAGGCAAAAACATCTAAAGGCCTAAGTGGTCTGGTCCTCATTAGGGGTAGCTTCTTCACCTCGGGATCTTCCCCATCTTTGGACTCGCTTAAACCCTCGGAGACATTATCATCCTCGGGATAAGCCAACCTTTTAGACTCAATTTCGAGCTCATTGGTGTTCTCGATCTCCGTTGACAGGTCGAAACCTCGAACATAGACTTCCTCAAGGGCCTCCCTTTGAGATTGCCATTGTGACGACCAATCCGTCGTCACGTAAGTTACCGCCCCGTTTTCCCCGTTATATGCTTGTTCATGTTTTAATATATGTGCTTGGTGAATTTGAGCCAATTCGGATCGAGTTTGGTAGGAAATGGGATGACTAGTCTCTTTAATAAAGGAATAGTTTGGAAAAGTTAACCGAACGNTGGCATATGAGTTAGCCTTGCCACCCAGTTTGTCTAGTGTACATCCGGTATTCCATGTGTCTATGCTCCGGAAGTACGTTGGGGACCCGTCCCATGTATTAGATTTCAGTACAATGCAGCTGGATAATGATTTGACTTATGATGTGGAGCCGGTGGCTATTTTGGGTCGACAGGTTCGGAAGTTAAGGTCCAAGGATATTGCTTCAGTAAAGGTGCAGTGGAGAGGTCGGCCCGTGGGAGAGGCTACTTGGGAGACCGAGCAGGATATGCGGAGCAGATATCCCCACCTATATGAGACTCCAAGTATGTTTCTTGACCCGCTCGAGGACGAGCGTTTGTTTTAGTTGGGGAGAATGTGACGACCCGATCCGTCGTCATGTGAGTTACCACCCCGTTTTCCCCGTTATATTCTTGTTCATGTTTTAATATATGTACTTGGTGAATTTGAGTCAATTCGGATCGAGTTTGGTAGGAAATGGGATGACTAGTCTCTTTAATGAAGGAATAGTTTGGAAAAGTCAACCGAACATTGACTTGTGAGTTAGAGGGCTCGGAATTGAATTCCAATGGTTCGGTTAGTTTCGGGGGATGATTTGTGACTTAGGAGAGTGATCGGAATCGAATTTTGAGGTCTGGTGTAGAAATAGGCTTGAATTGGCGAAGTTGGAATTTTGGCGAATTCCGGTCGATAGGTGAGATTTTGATCCGAGGGTCGGAATGGAATTCCGAGAGTTGCAGTAGCTTCGTTAGGTGATTTTGGATATGTCTGCAAATTTTCAAGTCATTCGGATGTCGTTTGGTTGGGTTTTTGATTGGATGTGAGATTTGAANGTTGGAATTTTGGCGAATTCCGGTCGATAGGTGAGATTTTGATCCGAGGGTCGGAATGGAATTACGAGAGTTGCAATAGCTTTGTTAGGTGATTTTGGATATGTCTGCAAATTTTTAGGTCATTTGGATATCGTTTGGTTGGGTTTTTGATCGAATGTGAGATTTGGAAGTTTTAGTTGAATTTAGGCTTGAATCCGTCATGATTTGATGATTTTGGTGTTTAAGGACGTGTTTTTATGATTGAAACAAGTTCGTATGATGTTTTGGAGTGGGTTGGTGTTTTTGGTTGAGGCCGAGGGTCGTATGTGAGGGCATGAGGAGTGATGTGAGGAGGCTTTCAGGCCTCGAGTGATATGTGAGGAGGCTTTCAGGCCTCGAGTGATATGTGAGGAGGCTTTCAGGCCTCGAGTGTATTGAGAGCAGGCTTTCAGGCCTTGTGTTGATATTATTCAGGCTTTCAGGCCTTATTGATAGCGCTTGGGCTGAAGGAGCCCCTCCGGAGTCTGCACACCCACAGTGAGCGCGGGGTACCCCTTTGATATGAACAGTGGTAACAATGACACTGTTGTATGTGTTTCGGTCAGGTAACAATGACTGACCAGTCAGGTAACAATGACTGACTAGTGGTAACAATGACACTGAAACACTTTGGTCAGGTAACAATGGCTGACCGGTCAGGTAACAATGGCTGACCTTATTTGTGTATACTTGCTTAATTGATTTCTTTAAAGAGAATGTTGTTGCTAATATTTTCATGGATTCTACTGTCTATTCGGTTTACTGGTTAAGTTAGCATTATTTGTGCTTTTTTTTGGGATTTTGTACTTTCAATTGTTATTCACTTTTATTACCACTGAGTTGGAAGTACTCACTTTACTCCCTGCACCATGTGTGCAAGTCCAGGTTCTTTTCATCAGGCGGAGTGAGTCTAGTCGATTTGGAGTTTCCTCCCGGGAGTATTCGAGGTAGCTGCACGGCGTTCGCAGCCGAGGATTCTCCCTTCTATCTTTTCCTTTATTTCCGCATTTTTCAGTATTAGTCAGACTTGTAGTAGGATGATATACTGTCTTTAGAGGCTCGTGGTCGTGACACCGGGTCCTAGTTGGGCTGTTTCGGTGCATTTTGTCAGATTTTTCGTATTTTATCAGTATTTCGAACTTTTACTTGGATAAGTATTGTTTTTATTGTGTGGTCATATGGGGAAATTGCTATGAATGGTCGGGCTTGCCTAGTAGTGTGCTGGGCGCCATCA
>MU716957.1:0-13351 GCA_026770625.1 Nicotiana glauca | reverse complement strand
TTTTTGGACTGATTGAGGCCGAGGGCCATATGTGAGGGCATGAGGAGTGATGTGAGGAGGCTTTCAGGCCTCGAATGATATGTGAGGAGGATTTCAGGACTCGAGTGATATATGAGGAGGCTTTCAGGCCTCGAGTGTTATGTGAGGAGGCTTTCAGGCCTCGAGTGTATTGAGAGCAGGCTTTCAGGCCTTGTGTTGATATTATTCAGGCTTTCAGGCCTTATTGATAGCGCTTGGGCTGAAGGAGCCCCTCCGGAGTCTGCACACCCACAGTGAGCGCGGGGTACCCCTTTGATATGAACAGTGGTAACAATGACACTGTTGTATGTGTTTCGGTCAGGTAACAATGACTGACCAGTCAGGTAACAATGACTGACTAGTGGTAACAATGACACTGAAACACTTTGGTCAGGTAACAATGGCTGACCGGTCAGGTAACAATGGCTGACCTTATTTGTGTATACTTGCTTAATTGATTTCTTTAAAGAGAATGTTGTTGCTAAAATTTTCATGGATTCTACTGTCTATTCGGTTTACTGCTTAAGTTAGCATTATTTGTGACTTTTTTTGGGATTTTGTACTTTCAGTTGTAATTCACTTTTATTACCACTGAGTTTTAAGTGCTCACTTTACTCCCTGCACCATGTGTGCAGATCCAGGTTCTTTTCATCAGGCAGAGTGAGTCTAGTCGATTTGGAGTTTCCTTCCGGGAGTATTCGAGGTAGCTGCACGGCGTTCGCAGCCGAGGATTCTCCCTTCTATATTTTCCTTTATTTCTGCATTTTTTAGTATTAGTCAGACTTGTAGTAGGATGATATACTGTCTTTAGAGGCTCGTGGTCGTGACACCGGGTCCTAGTTGGGCTGTTTCGGTGCATTTTGTCAGATTTTTCGTATTTTATCAGTTTTTCGAACTTTTACTTGGATAAGTATTGTTTTTATTGTGTGGTCATTTGGGGAAATTGCTTTGAATGGTCGGGCTTGCCTAGTAGTGTGCTGGGCGCCATCATGACCGGGTTGGGGTCGTGACAGCCATTTAGCATGCTGGGTGATATCTATTGCTCAAACCTGAGGCGCCTCGGCATCGGCCTGATAGACGGCCACCATCTCGGTAATAGCCTTAATTACTTTAGCCTCTGACTTGGCCGTTTCAAGATCCGTGGCCAGAATTTCTCGATCAGAGATTGCCGAATTACCATGGGATAGGAGCTCCTCGATTTTCTTGGCCTGCGCTAAGGACTTCTTTTTATACCTCGGAGCTAGACTTTAGCCGAAGCCAGCTGGGCCCGGGCAGTCTCTTTTCTGAGGACAGGAAGTCCATATTATTTTTCATTTCTTAGGCCTCAGCCTTCACCGCATCTACCTCTTTCCGGAGCTGTCCGATCTTGTCGATCTTCTATTGGACCTGCTGGTTCGGACCGTTGGTCACCATGTCTGATCCGTCAACACTAACTTAAAAAATTCTTCTTACCTGCTCACCCAAGTCGGTATGCTCTTTTCAAGCCACCTATAACTCAACCTAAAGGCCCTTAGCCTCCCCTTCTCTTTGTTGATTGAGACATTTGTAAGCATTTCTTTTCTTAGTGAGCCCTTGAATCTCGGCCTTGTACTAGTTCATCTCTTCCCGGTATCGGAGGAATGTCTCGTGGTAGAGTACCGAAGCCTACAAACACAGAGAGAGGAGTTACGATCATCTACAAAATAATATAAGTACACACTATAAATTATTAAGAGGTATCTGAGGTTACCCGATTTAATGCATGTTAGGATTCGTTGAACAAACAAGGCACTTCTATATCATTCATCTTGGCCTAATCCTCCTCGGTCACCAAGAACTGAAGCTAATTAGCCACCCCAATGGGGTTAGAAAGAACCCGGGCATATTTCAGAATGGAGATAATGCTTGATCTCTTCCGATCAGGTTCCAAACTCGGGGTTGGGAACCGGCTGACTAGTGTCGGGCTCGAGGCATGTCCAATCATCCCCAATGATGGACTCTTCTTCGGCACCCGTATATCACCCAACCCGGTGATGTCCTCCGTAGAATTAGATTCTACGCTATCAAAGAAGTTTTGAAAGGAGTCTACCGCCCCTTGTGGCTATTCGTTGGGTCGTTCTTTCAGTGCCTGAGCATTGGCGATCATGGACTCAGTAAATAATGGCAAACCGGAGAGGTCTATCTCTCCCGGTATGTCCTTCAAAGCACTTTTCCGAGAAGATTTGGCTAAGATCTCATTATCAACCTTCGTATCTCGAGGCAAAGCAGCTTCGCCTCCTTCTAGGTTGAAAGCTTTGGATAAAGCTCCCCCATCGACCTCCCCGAGTCAAGGAAAATCAGTTTTATCTCTCACTGGTTCGGGGGCCCCTCGTACCTCGAGCCTCGACTGCACACAGGCCACCACTTTGGAGTTTCTTTTTCTGACTCATCCCTGAGCCGGTGGAGTGAGTTCGAAGAGGGCGCCCGAGCATTGCTGCTACCCTTAGGTTTATGCACTAGACTTCTTTTTTTTCTTTTCCAAGCTCGGAGAACTCGGGGCCCTCTTCCTTTTATTCTCATCACCCTGCCTCGGAGCAGGGGACTCAACAGGCATATCCTCCTCACCGGATGGAGGCCTCATAGTAACATCCTCGAGAAGACTTGCAAAAGAAAACGGAATGAATAAGAAATCAACAGCACGAGGAAAAATCACATATTATTTACTCGGAAAAGGAAACTTAGCGTGGGAATGGGCCTCCCACCGGACCTTTGTTAGTTTGCGCCACATGCGCTCAAAATAGGGTTTTTGTGACATGAGGTCCTCAACCTACTCCTTGAGTCGAGGAACTGCATTCAACATCCGACCAACACCTGCACCACAAAATGTCGATAAGAAGGGAGGAAAAAGGAATAGCAATAAATGAAATATTTAAGGCAAGGTTATACTTACTTTTCATGTTCAATTTCTTGGGAAATGGAATGTCCTTGACCGGGATTATATCCGAGGTCTTTACTAAAATGAATCAGTGCAACTCGCCTCGGTCCCAATCCTCGTCTATACTCAAGAATGGGCTTACTGTCCCCGCAGGAAAGTTTTATTAATCCACCTCGATAGAGTCAGGGACTGTACAGGCGCATGAGATGATCGAGGGTGAAGGGACACCCCTCGATTTTGTCTACGAAAAAGCGAAGGAGAATTACTACCCTCCGAAAGAGGGATGGATTTGACCAAGGGTCACCTCATACCTCTTAAAGAAGGAGGTAATGACCGGGTCCAAGGGGTCAACATGAAGGTATAAGTGCAAATACTTTAAAAATCCTCCACATGGGTAGTAATCGTTTCCTCAGGCGTAGGCACCACCACATGTTTATCAACCCAGTTACAATCCTCTTCGACCGTGGAGAGGAGATTGTCGGTGATCGAGCATATATATCTTGAGACCGGCTATCGACCTAGTACCGAGGAAGTTTTTTCGACCTTGAAATCATCACTGGTCGAGCACCCGCCAGGAACAAACACTTCAGGGTGAGATTCGACCACTGGTTCCCCACCGGGCGACTGCGATGAAGAGGCGGTTTCTTTTGTAGAACTCTCTTAGAAGTCTTTGCCATTTTTATTTTTGAATAAAGATGAAGAATAGGAGGTTAAATGGTTACGTTTAATGTTTTGGAGTGAAGACAAGAGAAAAGTTATTGCCAAAACCTCAAGAAATCCGGTACAACTGTTAGAGAATGAAAAGATATTTTAAGAATAAGAGTAAAAGAGGTTTAAATATAAAGTTTGAATGAATGAAGGATGGAGTATTTATAATTTTGAAACTCTAGTTCAAAGTTTGTGGTGAGCCGAACAGCGACTGACGCACATTTAATGCCATTAGGACGCGACTGCCGAGATGTTTCCTCTAGTTTTGTCGATTCTTACGTAAGGTATCAAGATTAGGATCAGGAGTTCATATCTTTTCTCGTCATTTACACTCCTAAAAATGAGGGGACTATCTGTATACGGTCAAAATCAGGCTCATCTATTGTATGACGGATTGGGACCGAAACGTAATGGATTGAAGATCGACCTCGGGTTCCATCGAACCAAAGTACGAAGTTATAACATACGTCTTCATGATCTTCTAGCCCATAACTCCGGAATCTACCCCAACTCCGAATAAGCTCGAGGAAACATTATCGGATCCACGGAAGGCCAAAATCCACAACCGATCGAATATCACGATGGGAATCTAGGCACGTATCAATGAGAGATCGATTAATTAGCCAATCATGAGATTTCTTACTTTTTATAGAATTGTATGTAAAGCAGGACTCCCCTACTATATAAATGGGGTCTGACTCTTTGTAATACACATTGAAACACATATCCAAAAGTATTATAATATTATTTTCTTTCTGCAAGCTACTGTTCTTCTGTATTTGACATTATTTGGATCATATTCAGTTCGAGTGAGATCTATTTCTCAAGGCTATAACTGTTCAAGTCACACGGTTTGAATATACTTTATTATTGTTTGCTTTACTTATAGTTCAATATATCGCTTTGTGTCAAAGTAATCCACATATCCTTAAAATCACATATAAATTCAATTGTTATTCGATTTTGAGGGTAAACAGTTTGGCTCCCGCCATGGAGCTAAAGATAATAGTAGTTATTTGATACAAATTGCCATAACACACGCTATTTTTCACTTGTTCTTTGACGTCTCTTTGATTTCAGGCTTAAGCTCAAAATGTCAAACTCATTATTAGCTCCTCTACCTACTGACGGTGAGTCTGATTACCACGGTGAAAACAATAACACAGGGCCCGATAACGAGGTACCGCTAATTGATCCCATCAGAATTCCAATTGCGGACCCGTTGAACGCTAATTCGCATGTGGCTATTGACACAAGCCTCCCTACTGACCCCGAGAATAGCATCCGTGGTGGAACCCGGTCGACAACACAGAATAATCAAAACAATGAAGGAGACAGGGTCAATCTATGGATGGTCTTTGAAATATTGCAGGCTCAGAGGCGACAATAGCTCAGTTAGAAAACAAGAGCCGCATACCGAACATGATCGAGCCCGACCTGTCTGACTAATATCCGCAACCGGTCGAATATCAAGGCGAAAATCTCGGCATGTATCAATGAGAGACCGATTAGTTAGTCAATCATGAGATTTCTTATTTTTATAGAATTGTATCTAAAGAGAACTCCTCTACTATATAAAGGAGGTCTGACTCTTTGTAATACACATTATAACACGTATCCCAAAAGAATTATAATATTATTTTCTTTCTGCAAACTATTGTTCTTCTGTATTTGACATTATTTGGATCATATTCAGTTCGAGTGAGATCTATTTCTCAAGGCTATAACTGTTCAAGTCACACGGTTTGAATTTACTTTATTATTACTTGCTTTACTTATAGTTCAATCTATCACTTTTTATCAAATTAATCTACGTATTCTTAAAATCACTTATAAATTCAATTGTTATCCGAGTTTGAGGGTAAACACCTTAAACATACACTTAATTTTCAGTATGCCCAAAATGTCCCATCAACCAAATCATGATAATTGATCAGATCTTTATATAATCAAGAAATATAAACCTACATATTCAAATAAATATTGCTAAGTATATTAATATGTTATCGATCGTGAAACTAAGACGCATTACCTGAAGAAAGATTCTGCAAAAATTTCCGGAAAGAGTAATGTACTCTAAAAGAGAACATGAGAATGAGAAGTCATGGATTGAAAATAACAAAAATATTAAGTTTAAAAGCGTCTTAATTATACTTTCAATAGTTTTAATCCTTCAAGTTTAATTAGTTGCGTCAGTGAATTTTTGATATGACTCAAAATTAATGATATTTGACTTGAAATGGATTGTTTTATGTGTTGGGGTTTTAAGCTATTAATGCTTAAAATGGGGTGAATGGGAAATGGAGGGAAATTAAAATTTTAAGTGAAATTTTAAGTTTCCCCCTTGACAAAGGGACATTGTCCCATATTGAAAGAGGAAGAGGTTTTTTATGGGTATATAAACAATTGCTCTTGTTCTAGCTCTTGAAGAGTTGAGAAGAAAGCAAGCCTCGCGCCGTCGTCTTTCGACTTCGGATTTGGATTTGGATTTGGTCAAATGATTGATTGATTAATTTTTTGGACCAAATTTGTTTGTTAATAGTAAAATATTGACAGAAATTTTATTAAATATTTATTTTAATAATAGAATATTAATATTAAAACAAATATTACTATTAAATCCAATCTGTTTTTCGGTTGTGTAACTGAAAATTAATTTACCCTCTTTAATTTTCCCTCTTTATTGTTGAGCAAATAACTATTTATGTCATGGCATTTATACTGTGGCTTTTTTGCATAAACAGCCATTCTGAAGAGTTTCACCTCTTCAGATTTCAGCCCAACTTTGGCTATAAATACAAGACTATTTTGCTCAGAATTTTCATACGATTTTCTGAGTTTCTCCTCCTCCTTCTGCATACTTTTAACAACAGTAAGTTTGATTTACTACCAAACTTTGTGTTCGCTGAAACACAGGGTTTGAAGTACCATTATACCAGTGTATAATTCGTTCTATCCTGGGAGGAAATAATCCATAACCTTGTGTACTAGCAGGGGATTAAATTCCTTAATAAAACACTGTGAAATCAGTGGGCTCGAATTGCTTTTTGTTATTTCGTTTACTTTCTCTAGAATTATTTTACAAATACAGATTACTAACAAGCTTAAAGAATTTACTATATTTCTATATTTGTACTCACTGTTTCTGGAGAGTAAAGCCTTTGTGGTTTTGTACTCTATTAGAGATTAAAATCTACGTAATTTTAACGTTTCTGTCATTCTTTTACAGAAATGACTAATGATAATGTGAACCAAGCTGTTCCAATGGTGACTAATGCACGAGCCTAACAACACCGGCAGCATTGGCACTAGCGGAGAAACCCGAAAAATTTTTCGGGATTGATTTTAAGTGCTGGCAGCAAAAGATATTTTTCTATTTGACTAATCTAAGTCACCAGAAGTTTATCAAGGAAAATGTTCCTGTGCTGTCCGATGAAACTCCAGAAACTGAATGCTTTCTCGTGATTGAAGCGTGGAAGCATTCAAATTTTTTGTGCAAGAATTATATTCTAAACGGGTTGGAGAATGCTTTGTATAACATTTACAGTGGCATAAAAACGTCAAAAGAATTGTGGACTGCACTTGAAAAGAAATACAAAACTGAAGATGTCGGGTTGAAAAAGTTCGTTGCTACAAAGTTTTTGGACTACAAAATTGTAGATATCAAGTCTGTTATTACCCAAGTCCAGAAATTGCAAGTGATTATTCACGATCTTCTTGCTGAAGGTATAAATAAACTTAATACTGATGTTGAAAGTCGTAATCTTAGTATTTTTACTAACAGAAATTTCATTGAAGGTTTTGTCATCAATGAAGCATTCCAAGTATCAACGATGATTGAGAAGTTTCCTTCTTTGTAGAAGGACTTCAAAAACTATTTGAAACACAAACGAAGTAAGATATCCCTTGAAGATCTCATTATTCGGTTGGCAATAGAAGAGGACAACAAAGCTGCTGAAAGAGAGCCCGTGGAAACTCAACAATAATGGGAGCAAATATTGTTGAAGAGAACAAAAAGAGGAAGAAGGCTTCTGGACCGAAATACAACCCAAGCAAGTAGCGGTTAAGTGGAAATTGCTACAACTGTGGGAAATTCGAACATAAATCTATGGAGTGTCGTGCTCCGAAGAAGACAAGAAGAAGGGTCAAGCAAACATGGTTGAAAAACATGATGATATTGATCACTTATGTGCTATGCTTTCCGAATACAACTTGGTGGACAATCCTAAAGAGTGGTGGATTGATTCTGGAGCCACTCACCATGTTTGTGTTGTTAGAGAAGATTTTGCTACTTATGCTTCTGTTGGACCCCATGAGACGCTTTCTATGGAAAATGCTGCAAAGGACAAGATTGAAGGATGTGGGAAGATATTTCTCAAAATGACTTCCGGCAAAGTGGTAACTTTGAACAACGTCCTTCATGTTCCCGATATTAGGAAGAATTTAGTCTCTGCTGGACTTCTTATTAAGAATAGTTTTAAATGTATTTTTGTTTCCGATAAGGTTGTAATAAGTAAAAACGAAATATTTGTAGGAAAAGTTTACCTCACTGAAGGACTTTTCAAGATGAATGTAATGATTGTTGAAAATAATAATTAAATTTTAGCTTCGTCTTACTTACTTGAGTCAAATGAATTATGGCATATACGTTTGGATCATGTTAATTATAAAACCTTGCGGAAAATAATTAATTTGGAAGTATTGCCTAAATTTTGAATGCGACAAATCCAAATGTCAAATATGTGTGGAATCTAAGTATGTTAAACATCCGTATAAGTCAGTTGAAAGGAATTCCGATCCTTTAGACTTAATTCAAACAGATATTTGCGATATAAAGCCAATACCATCTTGCAGTGGGAAGAAGTATTTCATAACTTTTATTGACGATAGTACTCGATGTTGCTGTGTTTACTTACTTAATAGTAAAGATAAAGCAATAGATGCATTCAAACAATACAAAAATGAAGTTGAAACACAACTTAACAAGAAAATCAAAATGATAAGAAGTGATAGGGGTGGTGAATAAGAATCTCCTTTTCAACAAATAAGTTTAGAATATGGAATTTTTCATCAAACAACGGTCCCTTGCACACCCCAATTCGATGAGATTGTAGAAAGAAAGAATCGTTCATTAAATGAGATAATGAGCGCATTATTGATAAGTTCTGGTTTGCCACAGAACTTGCGTGTGGAAGCCGTTCTTACGGCTAGCCGAATACTAAATTGAGTACCCCACAGCAAAACACAATCCATTCCATATGACAAATGGAAAGGAAGGAAGCTCAACTTGAATTATTTTAAAGAGTGGGGGTGTTTGGCAAAATTGCAAGTTCCTAAACCCAAAAAGGATAAAAATAGGACCGAAAAATATTGATTGTGTTTTTATATGATATGGAACTAATAGTAAAGCATATCGATTTTTGGTTCATAAATCAGAAAATCCCGACCTTCATAATAATACGGTTATAGAATCAGATAATGCTGAGTTCTTTGAAAATATATATCCGTATAAAGAGGGATGTGAGTCGATTGGTGAAGGATCTAAACGAACTCGGAATAAAACAAAAGAAAGTACACTTAATTAAGAGGATCTAAGATGTAGTAAACGTCAAAGAACCTCTACTTCATTTGGACCAGATATTGTGACTTTCTTATTGGAAAATGAGCCTCAAACATTTAAAGAAACTATGTTTTCTTCGGAATCATTGTTTTGGAAAAAGGCAGTCAATAGTGAAATAGAATCCATACTGAACAACCATACATGTAAATTGGTTGATCTTCCTCCCGAAAATAAATCATTGGGTTCTAAATGGATCTTTAAGAGGAAAATGAAAGATGATGGCACTATTGACAAATTTAAGGCAAGACTTGTGGTCAAAAGGTATAGACAACAAGAAGGTCTTGACTATTTCGATACATACTCTCCAATAACAAGAATTACGTCCATACGAACGTTAGCAGCGTTAGCTGCAGTTTGTGATCTTGAAATTCATCAAATGGATGGAGGAAGAAATTTACATGGAATAACCTGAAGGGTTTGTAGTTCCTGGTGAAGAAAAGGAGATATGCAGACTTGTTAAGTCCCTTTACGGACTAAAACAAACACCCAAACAATGGCATGCAAAATTTGACCAAACAATGTTGTTAAATGGTTTTAAAATAAATGAATGCAATAAATGTGTGTACATTAAAAATGTTTCAAATCACATAATCATTGTTTGCTCATATGTGGATGATATGCTAATAATGAGTAATGACATTGCCAACATAAATGCGACTAAGCACATGCTAACTGCCAAGTTTGATATGAAAGACTTAGGAGTTGCTGATTTAATTCTGGGAATTAAGATCCATAAGACTTTTCAAGGTATGACACTGTCACAATCTTATTATACTAAGATAGTACTTGAAAAATTCAAGCACTTGGGCTTTAAAGTTGGAAAGACTCCAATTGACGTGAATCTTGCATTAGCAAAGAACAAAAGCCAAAGTATATCATAATTGGATTATGCTCATGTGTTGGGTTGCTTAATGTAAATCATGAATTGTATATGATCAGTTATAGCTTGTGCGATAAGTAAATTGAGTCGATATACGAGCAATCCAGGTCAATCTCATTGGATGGTCATGAAATGAGTTTTGGGGTATTTAGTAAAAATCCAGGACTTTACTTTGCACTACAGTAAATATCCTACGGTCATTGAGGGATACTGTGATGCAAATTGGATCATCGGATAAACTAATTTCAAGTCCACAAGTGGATATGTATTCACTATTGGTGGAGGATCGATATCTTGGTCGTCCAAAAAAACTTGTATTGCTCGCCCTACAATGGATGATGAATTCATAGCCTTAGATAAAGCCGATGAAGAAGCTGAATGGCTCCAAAATTTGTTGGAAGATATCTTTTGGCCCAACCCATTGGAACCAATATGCTTACATTGCGATAGTCAAGCAATAATTGGAAAGGCTGGGAGCGTTATGTATAACGGTAAATCTCGTCATATACGACGAAGACAAAATCGCTTGGCAATTACTCTCTAGAGGAATTATCATGATTAATTATGTAAAGTCAAGTGATAATGTGTCGGATCCACTTACAAAAGGTCTAACTAGAGAGGTAGTTGAGAAATCATCAATGGGAATGGGACTATGGCCGAGAACAAGTCATAGTGGCGGTAATTCTACCTAGAAGAGTGGAGATCCCAAGATCTAGGTTCAAGGAGATCAAACAAAGTCATTAATGATGGTTCAACATTGTCAACTAAACTTTTGATCCATTCTCGTGATAAGATAATTTTCAAGTACCAAGGATAAAGCATTAAACCTTTTTAATGATTTCTTAATTTGATAAGGAGTATATCAAATAGTGTATCTACGGGATGACACCTTTAGGAATTAACTATGTAAGTGTGAAGTGTTAGCTTCAAGGAGAACTTTGTAAGGCCAGTTCTCTACGCACTTATGAAACCAAGCGGTGTTCATGGCTGAAACGAACACAACGATGAGAACCAAGTTAAGGGTTGGTTGTATGACTTGTGGTTTTCTAGGTATACACCAAAGTTCGACGGTTCAAATATATCAAATCTACCGATTGATCTAATATATCCGACATAAATTCACTACGAAAAGTTCAAAGGAAAACCTACTTATCCAGATGTAATTAATTCTTGCTTGCGAATCACATAATTTTTCATGCATACTTCCGTGATATAGACATTTCACATTTATATGGGGAATTGTTGGATTTTTAAGCTATTAATGCTTAAAATGGGGTGAAAGGAAAAAGGAGGGAAATAAAAATTTTAAGTAAAATTTTATGTTTCTCCCCCTCCCCCTTGGCAAAGGGACATTGTCCCATATTGGAAGAGGAACAGGTTTTTTATGGGTATATAAGCAATTGTTCTTCTTCTAGTCCTTAAACAGTTGAGAAGAAGGAAAGCCTCACGCTCTCGTCGTTGTCGCTTGCTCGAATCGGCTTTGGCTTCGGCTTCAAATTCGGATTCGAATTCGAATTTGGATTTGGATTTGGATTTGGTCAAATGATTGATTGATTAATTTTTTGGACCAAATATATTTGTTAATAGTAAAATTCTAACAGAAATGTTATTAAATATTTATTTTAATATCATATATTAATATTAAAATAAATATTAATATTAAATCCAATCCATTTTTCAGTTGTGTAACTGAAAATTAATTTACCCTCTTTATTATTGAGTAAATAGCCATTTATGTTATGACATTTATGCTGTGGCTGTTTTGCATAAACAACTATTTTGAAGAGTTACACCGCTTCAGATTTCAGCCCAACTTTGTCTATAAATATAAGACTATTCTGCTAAGAATTTCCATACAATTTTCTGAGTTTTTCCTCCTTCTTTTGCATACTTTTAACAACAGTAAGTGTGATATGCTACCGACCTTTGTGTTCGCTGAAACACTGGGGTTTGAAGTACCACCACACTAGTGTGTAATTCATTCTATCTTGGGAGGAAATAATTCATAACCTTGGGTACTAGGAGGAGATTAAGTTCCTTAAGAAAACACTGCGAATTTAGTGGGCTCGAATTGGTTTTTGTTATTTTATTTACATTTCTATTTATGTTATTTTCTTTTCTCTAGAATTATTTTACAAATACAGATTACTAACATTCTGTAATTTGAAATGAGAAAAAAATAAAATTAAAGAACAAATATAGGACTAATATAGTTTTGAAAGTTGTGACATACTATTTGATTAGAGCTCTTGGAATTTGAATAAATTCGACCATGGATCATGAATTTTTGGTGTTATTCTCTATCTAATGAATATGGAGCTTGCTTTAATATAGCTGCAGATATCTTCGAGTATGTGCTTTAGATAAATTAGATAGGAGCAAATAAAAACCTCTAGTAAAATAATCAAAAATTCAGCAGATGAAGTGCCACTCTACCGAATCATGTGCTTTTTGTAAATCCACCTAGATCAAACATCTAGAGGATAAGTGTTTCTTGGTATAACCCTTGATCATCTCATGACTTCAGATAATGTTATCAACTATCAACCTTCCTCGGATAAAAGTTGACTGGCTAGCTCCTACCAGTACACCAATTATATTTTTCAATCTCTTAATAATCACCTCGGATATGATTTTATACAATATGGGACAACATGAAATTGGTCTGAAGTCTCTCACTGTTTAAGGGTGAGATTTTCTTGGGATCAAAGTTACCACTGCATTATCGTCACACCTCTTTTTTACTACCGCTTTGAACGGAGCCTATTTACTACACCCCGGGAAGGGATATAATAAAAAGAAGGAGTTTTTCCAATTTAAGGACAATCGGAACGGAATTTATTTATTTAAAATTCAGAGTCGCCACTTGAGAAAATAATGGTGTCCCAAGTCACCGGTTTAATCCCGACCCGAGGAAAATTTGACTCTGTTACAGTCTGCGAACTAAAAATCCGGATAAGGAATTCTGTTAATCCGGAAGAAGGTGTTAGGCACTCCCGAATTCCGTGGTTCTAGCACGGTCGCTCAACTATTGTATTTGTTTTTATCTGATTTCTATATATGTTCCATTTTTATGTGCATTTATTAATATTCCACTTTATCATTTTTTATAAGAATTGCAACGTCGTGAAAATGTATTTCGGGCCACATCGTACCGGTACGCCTGTGGCTTTTAATACATTTCGACTTCGTTGAGATTTAGATTTGGGTCACATAAATGTGCACCCATACT
>MU716950.1:157382-177289 GCA_026770625.1 Nicotiana glauca | reverse complement strand
TGAGTGCAATTCTCAATTTTTGACCAGAAAGCAATGAATGGTAAAATGCCAAATTATCTTGTTTAGGACCACAAAATTTTAAAGTCTTCATTTTTTCTTAAATTCCGTGCTTAGTCAAACAGGTTCACATAAATTGGAACAGAGGGAGTATAAACTTAGTCATGAATAGTGTTTTGACAAATATAGGAGGACAAATTGAAACTAAACATTCTGGAATCATAAAGTTATTGAAGTTGTAAAATAACATAAAGAATGCACTATTATCAGAGACGACACTTCAGAGGACGAAGCTTCAAAGATTCAGCACTTGTGGTGTATTCAGAGCTGCATAATCTAATACCACAGCCCGATTTTTAAAACATCTTTCTCTAAGGTTTTAAACAATGCTGAGAGAATATATTGTTGAGTCACCACGACAATGCCCATTAGAAGCAACTATATGGACTACAGGAGATAAAAAGGTCCCCAACAATTAACCAAAAACAGGGGAAAATAATGAGAATTTGCCTAGCAACTCTTATTGTTCACTCATAGAGCTTAGTTCTGTCTCTAATCAGATGCCAGAAGAAAAAAGACAGACCACTGGAGATTTGGTTTATTTGATTTTTTAAGTTTTTTATGGAAAAATCTAATAAGAGCTTAGACCTTCTTGGCGCTGCATTTATCAGCTGCACAATTCCTTTGAAATAAGCTCGTCCACATAGGGAAACATTCAAAAAGAACATGAGTTACCTTCATGACAAACCAAAAGGACGTTACCTATAGTGAGATATTCTTGATTAAGTAATCAATTTTAGTCATTCAAAGGCAACGAGAAAATTTGATTTAGAGAAAATTTAGTAGTGGTGAAATGCAGAACTACATCGTTGAAGATGCTTAAATGGACCCTTGCTCTTAACTACAGCTACGCAACAGTTGTAGTTTGAGCCACAAATGAGAACAACTTTTGATTTAGAGCAAGTCAAGGAAGCATCAGTTAAGAAGCGAAGATTAGACCAATCACTGGAATTAGCATGAGAAGAGCAAAACTGCCATAATTGAAGCATCAGACACACATCCATTTAAGCTTCAACCCATAAGAGTAGGCAAGGAACAGAAAGTAGATTCTTATCTTATCAGCGCACAAACAAACAAGAAAAAAATTTTATGTTTAAGAAATTTGAGTACTGATAAGTAATGCTACATGGATCAATGGCTTAAGATTCCATAGAGAGTTGCAGGGGTAACTAACTCAGGATATAATAGAACTGAAAGGCAGACAAAAGAGGTTAAAGTGGACAAAGACTGAAAGTGATGTAACAGAAATGCTGCCTATTTGTGTTTTTCCTTTTAGGCCAGTAGTGTCTAGCATACATATTCTGCTACAACAATTAAAACTATTTGTAAAATAGAAAAATTATGTGAATTGCATAGAACTTCAAGCTCAAAAACAGCACCTCGAATGAAACATGAATCCCAGGGCTGTATTATACTAGTGTTCGGTCGAACAAAGTACTTCTTTGGGGAAGTAGTTTTCACCTATCAACGAAAAACAAGGAGTATAAGTAGAGTGCATATATAATAATGAGTTACAATAGTCCTTTAAAAAGACATGAAGGATTAATAGAACTATTCGAGTTGAGATGAAGCATACTGCATACCTTAAAAGCAACAGAATGCTCTGTGCTGTTTGTGACTTTAAGATCGCAGTAGCTTTGTTTATCCAACTCAACTGAGACAGGAAATTCCAGAACCACAACCAAACATGAGTGTGTATGACAAGTAAGAATATTCTTGATAAATAGTAGGCGAAGATAAAATTGTTTGATTCTCCAAAGAGTAACATCGTCATATAAAACAGAACAGGATAAGCCAGTTCTAATAACCGTCTCTTCGGTCACCAGCCAGGATTTTCGAACAGAACTAACAACATTTGCATAGTTTAGTAGATGGCTAATCTCTTCTGAGTTAGTAGCTATGGAACACTTCAAAATCAGTTCAACAATCTCCAAGAAATTTTACAGTAAATTGTTTCAACCAATGGCAGCCTCAAGTCGAACTGCGAATGCAGTTCAATACTAAAAAAAAATCAGGCTTACACAGCGTGAGTCAAATTCACAGATTCAAATCGATCTATCCCAAATAATAGTAATGAAGTTCAGTCTTCTATTAGATTAATCAATCACAAATCCCTCAAAATCCAGAAAATGACACAAGTTTAAGCGTAGAGAAATCATACCTGTTGTGTCGAGGAAAGCATAGGCTACGCAACAGCTTCAGGCACTCAACTCCAGAAATTTGAAGTTGTTCTTCGAGCTTTAGCACCAGAAATTCGATTGTTGACACCAAACAAATGAACCCAAGCTTCAACCACAACTTCTCGACACCAATTAGAATAAAACCCCAAACCCAATTTGTTCAGAAATTCACGAAAACAACGAACCCTAGGTCATCAGAGAGAGAGAGATATGGGGGTATCAGATTTTTTAACAAGATTTTGAGAAGATGACCTAGGTCATCGAAGAAGAAGAAAATTTTGATAGAGAGAGAGATGGGGGCGGGTATCAGTGAAGAAGAAGATGGCTCGGTAATTTTGGGGGTATCGCCTAGCAGATATCGCAGTTAATGGGAAATTAAGTGCCAAAAAAGTTTTTTATTTTATATGTATTATTAAAATTATTAAAAAATAAAAAGAATAGGGATTGTTTTGGCGGGTGTAATAAAATTTAGGAGGGAAAATAAGGGAGAAAAAATAACCGTTCCAATAGAAATTTTTACAACGAAAGCGTTCCCCTAGATAGTTTTATTGGGACAGTTCAGATAACCGTTGCGCCAGATGAATCTATGGCAACAATTGTTTTACAATTGTAACGGTTCTATAGTTAAAGTGTGCTGATATCACCTAAATGCTACTGTAATGATTATAACCGTTACCATACAGGTTCTATAGCAACAGTTGTTGAACCGTTGCTAAAATAACTGTTCCTATAGGCACATTTTCTGTTAGTGTCATGAGCTAGAGACATCGCCGGTTCGAGGTGAGTAATGATTGTAAATGATATCCTGAGGGTTTGAAACCCCGGATTGCACATCGTAGTGCTATATTGAGGTGAGACACGCGTTTCATGATGAGCGTGGGGTCGTTTGCTATTGGGGATTGTGACTTGGTCCGTCCCGATTGATGTTTTTACCCCGTATTTGATTGAAGCTTATTTGTTATCATCATAATTTGGACTGGTTGTCATATTTGGGCTTCGTGCCAACTATTTGAACCCTCCGAAGATTTTTATCACTGTTCCTCACTATTTTGACTTACTACTTGAACTCAGTCGTACCGTTTTTCACTGTTTTATAACTCAGTTACTTTTACTCGATTTTAAAACTAAAATGATATATTAAATGATGTTTTGGGATGAGAACTACTATTTTACAAATGCCCGAAGGGCTTGTATGATTTCTGGACTGAGTATGGCCGAGGGCCAGTTGTGAGGATACTATGGGATCGGGCTGCGCGCCGCAACAGTGTTATACTGATACTGATATGAGGTCAAGGGCCTAGAATTGATGCCATGAGATGGCTTGACATTGCGCTGGGGCCGCAAGGGGCCCCTCCCGGAGTCTGCACACCCTAGTGAGCACCGTTGACGATAAGTGGATCGGAATCGGGCTGCGTGCCGTAGCGGTACTGGTACTGTTCTATGCATTTACTTTATTTCATTTGTCTACCATTAGCTGTTGTTTGTGCTTCTTCATGCAATATCTACCTGATTGCCTGGCGTTATCTAATGACTAAGTGCTGTGCTCGAGGGGCGGATTTCTGTGCTTATCTGTACTATTTGTCTGCATTCATTTGCGGGACCACTGAAAAAGTCATTTCAAAAGAGGTTTAAACTGAGCTAAGATATTTCTCTAAAGATTTCACAGTTTCACTTTTTTTCTCAAAAGGGGTTTTGCACTGCTCTGTACAGTATGATGATTTGTTATACGTGATTTCTTACTGCTCAGTTGTTATTTACCTTTATTACTCACTGAGTTAGAGTACTCACTTTATTCCTTGCACTTCGTGTGCAGATGCAGGTATTTATCCACCCGTTAGCGGTTTTGGCTGATCAGAGGCAGAATTATAGGAGTTAGCAAGGTGACTGCCAGAGTTCGCAGCACCGTTTCTCTCTCTCTTTTGTTCATTATTCAAGTGTTGTGTATTTTAGACCTTGTAGTTTGATTTACACTCTAATATATGCTCGTGACTTGTGACACCCCGATTAGGGCTGTGTTGGGTTGTACCTCCACTAATTAATATTATTAAATCATATTTATACTACTTATGAATTGTTTAACTGCTTAAAAGAGGTGTTTTGTGATAGTCTGGCTGGCCTTGTCTTCACGAGAGGCGCCATCACGACCAGAGTGGGGTTTGAGTCATGATAAGTTGGTATTAGAGCCTAGGTTACATAGGTCTCATGAGTCATGAGCAGGTTTAGTAGAGTCTCGCGGATCGGTACAGAGACGTCTGTATTTATCCTCGAGAGGTTGCAGAACCTTTAGGAAAACTTCACATTCTTGAATTCTTATCGTGCATCCTTGATTCAGCTTGAAAAAAAACTTTTGAAATTCCTTCCACGTGTTCGTTTGCGCGCATGAACGCTCAGTATCTGATGTGCCTTGATGGCTTGTGAGTCCCCAATCGAGGGGTGAAATGTAATCTCTGTGAGTTTAGGTTGGGCCAGTCTGGAGGACTTGAGGCCGAATCTTTGCCTATGGCTTGAGCACCGAGGTGCTGATTGTGTGAACAATTGTTTTTAAACTTATACGTTCGGTATTGTCCCTATTAGTGGAAGTGACAGCTGGATAGCTACGTGATGAGTATGTTAGTACTGTGAGATGTATTTATGTGACTTGGAAGTGATGAGGGAGGTCTGCTGGATGATAGATGAACTAATAAGTGCTTGATTTCCATTGTGACTGGATGTGTAGCCCTGAGTTATGGCCGCGTGAAGAATATTTTCATGTCTCCTAGTTGGGAGTGAAGTAAATTTCATGTTGCGGTGTGAGTTCAGACTTAGGAAGACTAAGTAACTGTGTAATATGTATGACGGTGGAAGGTATACAGAAATGTTAAATTGAGGCGAAACAGGTGGGTTATCTCCTCCGGAGTGTTCTAAAGTGGTGTGATCCTTATGTGTATGTTAGGACATCTCATGTGCAAGTGAAAAGTACGTGTTGAAATTTGAAATTTTGGGTCTCTTAAGAGAGTGGGCTTAGATATTGTGGGGATGAATGCGAGAATTGCAGAAGATTTACAGTACTAGATGATTTGTGTTTTCACAAGCTTACAAATGATTTGAGTTTAATCTCACTATGGTATTGTGGCATAAATAGAGTAAAAGTATTATGAGTTTTTGAGTGTATTTGGACTTATGGCTCCGAGCCAAGTGGGTGAGTCTGTTGATTAGTTGATTGCACGATTAGGTGCTATGTTGGTTCTATTTTTAGGCGTGCGAGTGAATCAGTTATGTCTTGCGGAAATTGAGACCGAGAATGGCTCGAGTAAAGGAAGATTTTGACAAAGGTTATATTATGCTTCATGGGGAAAGAGAATCATGGGATGTCTTGAGTTGTCGTTGGTAAAGGATGCTCGGTGCATAGAGCATGAGGTTGCTTGGTTGTATTGAGATGAGGCTACATCCTGCGGTATCAGAATGCTAATGAGGTACGGGTGGTTTTGTTCATTTGATCAGGTAAATTGCAGCTTGAATAAGAGTAAATGACTTGCGATAATATTTCTAATGTGTTCAAGAGTGGTACTGGTACTATTCTATGTGTTCACTTTATTTCATTTGTCTGCCATTATCTGTTGTTTGTGCTTCTTCATGCAATATCTACATGATTGCTTGGTGTTATCTGATGAGTAAGTGTTGTGCTAGAGGGGCGGATTTCTGTGCTTATCTGCACTATTTGTCTGCATTCATTTGCGTGACCGCTGAAAAAGTCATTTTCAAAAGATGTTTAAACTGAGCTAAGATGTTTGTCTAAAGATTTCATAGTTTCACTGTTTTTCTCAAAAGGGGTTTTGCACTGCTCTATACAACATGATGATTTGTTATACGTGATTTCTAACTGCTCAGTTGTTATTTACCTTTATTACTCACTGAGTTGGAGTACTCACTTTACTCCCTGCACCTTGTGTGCAGATGCATGTATTTATCCACCCGTTAGTGGGTTTTGGCTGATCAGAGGTAGAATTATAGGAGTTAGTGAGGTGACTGCCAGCGTTCGCAGCATCGTTTCTCTCTCTCTTTTGTTCATTATTCCGATGTTGTATATTTTAGACCTTGTAGTTGGATTTACACTATAATAGATTCTCGTGAGTTGTGACACCTCGATTAGGGTTGTGTTGGGTTGTACCTCCGCTAATTAATATTGTTAAATCATATTTAGACTCTTTCGAAGGGTGGGTGCAATTTGCTACTACAAATGTGATGATTGAGCATCTGTGTAACCACCCTCTATATATGAATTACGGATCTATAGGGAAGGGCTACATTGAAGAGTTCAACACAAGGGTCTCAGAGTTCAAATTGCCAGAAGGGTTTAGAGATTAGGTATCCCGCCTTCGCTCCGTAACTGCGGGGCAAATAGAGTGAACACTGGGTTGGCTTCGTATTGAAGAAATTATGTATATGCCTACTGCTGGTCCTTACTTCTTCCTAATGGGCATTCGAGGCATTCAGCCTTATGCCCCATACCGGGTGATGAGACAATTAGGAAAATGTCAGGTAGTGCACCCATACGAAGATCTTAGTGTTTATGCAGTCGAAGTCAGCTCTGATGGCCAATTTCATGAAGTAGTTCGTCATATTTGGAACGAGTGCCAGTATTTGATAGCAAACACCCGAGTGCGTGATTTATACAAAGGCGAGGTCTCACCTGACTATCTTGCTTGGTATAGAAAGAAGATCACTGCAAGGGCCGAACCTGAAAGGCCAACCAACAGGCCTCACATCCAGGAATTCGTTGAAGCGTCGCAGGAACAATGGGCCTGGTTGACCAAGGAAAATGAGTACATGGCCACCATAAGCAAGTTGGAAAAGCAAGTCAGGGATCTTCAATTTGATAGTGATGTGCAAGCCGCTGCAGACGAGGGAGAAAACAAAAAAATTAGCATAAGAAAATGAAGTCCTCCAAGCCCAAATCCAAAAGATGAAAATAGCAGCTGAAAACCAAGTAAGAAGCAAAGCAGATGAAAGATTCATAAACGGTCTTAGGAAGAAAATATATGAGTACGGGAATGATTTGGAAAAAGTCACGAAAATAGTATGGCAGGAGGCCGAGCACAGTTGGCAAAGAACGCAAAGGGACGGGCAGAGTTCGTTCGGCAATTAAAAGGGAAATATGATAGAGAGGTCGGAAATCTAAAGAAGAAGTCGAATACCCCTTGAGTATGAAATGGCTAAACGAGCAAAAAACTTCAAGGCAGAGAGGGAACATTATTATGTATTAATGGCCCAAATGGAGGAGGACATACGACAATTGCAGGAGCAAAGATAAAATGACGCCCAAGTTCTAGAAGCTAGATCTCAACAAATTGGGTGCCTGCTCTAAGAGAAAGGCATCATTAGAGAGAGGACTAGGGGAATTTCTGACTACATTGTCATGAAGTGCCGTGAGTGTGAGGATGTGAATAGATCCACTTTCTTCGCCGCAGTGATGACTTTTGTTCGCCAGATAATGGATGACCTGGATCGCCTCCAAAGAGATCTTGCACGTAGGCCCGTAGCGAGACCGATTGACGTCCCACGGGCCCCTGGAGAAGTTTTAGAAGCACTTATGTACTCCCGATTTTATTTTTCAAGTTTGTATTTTCAGTTTCTCTGGAGTCTGTCGGTTCACTTTCGAGTCTGTAGTTTCAGTTTCTTTTGGAGTTTGTTAGTCCACTTTCGAGTATGTAATGCAATTTCTTTTGGAGTCTGTTAATTTTTATGTGTAAATATGTAAGACGGAGTCATTGTAGTAGAGGAAAGATCAGAATGTTTTTATTTTATGAAAATTTGAAAACCCAAAAAAATATTTCTTTCTTTTATTTCGCCTTTACTTGAACTACATAATGATTTGATTCATGTGGCGTCATGATACGTAGGCAATCCCCATAGGATTCGATCATAACCATAAAATAAAAAGAAAAAAAAAAGAGAAGAAAGAAGAATAAAAGAGAAAGAGAAAATAAAAGAGAAAGGAATTTGAGTGAAAAGAAATAATAGCAAAGCGAGAGAGCAAAAACAAGTGCAAAAGGGGAGCGACAAGAAACAAGTGGGGAAAACAATAATGATTAAAGAAGGCATGAGTGAAAAAGAAAAGAAAAGAAAAGAGAGAAGCGAAAGAAAGAGTTAGTTAAGGCCGGGATGAAGCATGCAACCGTTCAAATACATAATAGAAGTAGTTAACAGTTTAGGTGCATTGCGTTCCCAGCGTGCGGTTGCCTATCTATTAAGTTCTTAATCGCTAACAAGTTTACTTGTTATCATCAAGTCCAGGCAGGTGGTTAGTTTGTTTGGAATTCTGACAAGTCACCCGTATAATACCAGATCTAAGCACAAGGCGAACATGGATGGTAAAGAATTGTACTCGAGTGTTATTGATCCGCTAAGGGAGGCAGAAAAGTCTGGGCCCGGTTTGAAAGAAGAATTACATAAGCTGAAACACCAGATGGCTAAGATGTACCAGGCATGGATGAAAGGGCATCCTCTACCGTCATACCCCGCCAACCCTACTTTTGTGTTGCCACTAGCCCAATCTCAAGAACCCCCATCATGGATCTATCCCCATAACATGCCCCAAGCTTCAACCTTTATCACCACTATACAGGCTCTTCTTCCTAAAATGTCCTAGCTCCATTAGCCAAATCAATGCCTACCCCCCTCCACTAGCTACCCCGGTCTTCGTAGCACCTCCACTAGCCACCCTCCACCGATCTTCCAGTAAGACGACACTTAAGCCCAAGATAACCAGTACTACACCTCGGAGCCCACATTCGAAGTCCCAGATCACTACTCATACACCCCCCGTTTTGACCTTCCCGTCGAGACTGAGAAACCACCCAAAAACCCAAAATAGGAGGAGAAGGTGAGAAGCCTGGAACAGTCACCCAGAAATATACAGGGGTTGGGAGGCCAAGTGAGTGTAGCCTACATTTGTTTCCTGATGTCTAGTTACTTACTGTATTCAAAATGCCTAAATTCGACTTGTATGATGGACACAGGGACCCCGTGGCCCACTTGAGGGGATTCTGCAGCAAAAAGAAAGGAGCCGGTGGAAAAGATGAGCTGTGAATGGCATACTTTAGCCAGAGTCTGAGTGGCGCGACATTGAAGTGGTACACTCATCAGGATCATATCAGATGGTATACTTGGGATGATTTGGCCCAAGCATTCGCGCAACATTTCCAATACAACATAAAAATTGTGCCAGATCATTTGTCTTTGACTATGATAGAGAAGAACCCTAGTTAAAGTTTCAGGGAGTATGGTTTTCGCTGGAGGGAATAGGCAGCACGAGTCAACCCTCTGATGGTGGAAAATAAAATGGTAGAGTACTTTCTTCAGGCTTTGGAGCTTACTTACTTTGGTCATCTGATCTCGACCATAGGTAAGTCTTTCAATAAGGTAGTAAAGATGGGAGTATGGTAGAAGAAGGGCTCAAATCGAGTAAGATCATGAGCTACTCAGCCATCAAAGCAACAACCCAAGCAATCCAGAATTGTAATGGAGGAGTAATAGGAAAGAAGATATTGCAATGGTCGTCTCGGGATCATGGCATGGTTCGAGGGGTACACCTCACCATTACACCCAGCCTCTACCCCATCCTCAAACCTATACCCAAACCTCATATAGTCCACCCCAACATTACTTCCCACCACCAGAGCCTCATTATTTAGTCAGGCCACCCTAATACATGTCCATAACGCACAATCATATGCTCACCCCCTCCTCACCCGCAATGGCATGCCCCAACTCTACGAAATCTTTACCACCTCCACAAATATACTGAAACCCTACTGGTCCAAACTTTCGGGCCAAGCCAGAATTTAGAAACGAAAGGCTACAGCGGAAGAGAAATTTCACCCCGCTTGGGGAGTCTTATACCAGCTTATTTTAGAGATTGAGGCAGTTGGATGTGCTGAGGACAATTGATTTAAAATTGCCAAACCCCCTCCAAAGAATCTGGATCACTCCCTCAGCTGTGCATATTGTTCTAGTACTCTCGGGCACGATACAGAAAAGTGTTTGCATTTGAAGAATGCCATCCAGGAGCTCATCGACACAAATCAGATTGTGGTCTAAACTTTGGAAGCACCCAACATCAATCAAAACCCATTGCTAGCCCATGCTAAAACGCACATGATTGAGATAGTGCACAAGGATGGGGAGCCCAAGAAGCCTTTACAATCTATCATGATGATCCGGTCTAGTGAGGGTAAGTCAGTTAAGGACCCGGTTGTCATAAAAGCAACCTCTTCGATAGCTGAAGGATCGGCAGACAAGTTGAGCATGCCAAATAATGAGCCATTTGCGGTAGTTGAAAAGAGGTCTCCAAGTGGTGTTATAGAAAAGCAAGAAAAACCAAAGGTGATTGTGTCGGGGGTGGTAAGTAAGCCTGTCAAAATTGTGAAGGGTTCCCGCAAGGACCCTATCATTATCACACATGTGACCCAGCTGCCGGTAGCTAACACCAAGGCTATCCCATGGAACTATGAGCGGGTGATAGTGACCTATAAGGGGAAGGAAGTGAAAGAGAAAGTTAACGAGGTCCAAGGATTAACTTGTTGGGGGAGTTTCTTTACCCCAGAAGAGTTAAGGATAGATAAAACACTCAGAGACAATCTAGTTCTAGTGAAGAACCCTGTCACTGAAGAAGAGGCGGAGGAGTTTTTGAGAAAAATGAAGGTGCAAGATTACTCTATCATGGAACAGTTGAGAAAGACTCCTGCTCAGATTTCCCTGCTATCATTGTTGATCTATTCAGATGAGCACTGCCGGGCCCTGATGAAGATTCTGGATGAAGCTCATGTCCCCGACAAAATCATAGTGAACCATTTGAAGAAAATTGCCAACATGATATTTGAGGCAAACAGGATCACCTTTTCGGATGACGAGTTGCCTTTGGAAGGTACCGAACACAACAAGCTCTCTATTTTACAGTGAAATGTGAAGATTCTATTGTTACAAGGGTGTTGGTGGATAATGGTTCCAGTGCGAACATTTGCCCTTGCTCCACTCTGCACTAGTTGAAAATTGATACTGAAAGGATCCACAAGAACAATATATGTGTCCGAGGTTTTGACGGTGGGCGAAAAGATTCTCTTGGCGATATCATGCTCGAGCTAACAATAGGACCAATTGAATTTACCATAGAGTTCCAGGTACAAGATGTGGCCGTCTCTTATAATTTGCAGTTGGGTAGGCTCTGGATACATGTTGCCAAAGCAGTCCCGTCTTCTTTGTACCAGATGGTCAAGTTTGAGTGGGATATACAGGAGATCGTCGTGCATGGAGAGGAGAACTTTTGTGCTTACAATGATACTTCCGTCCCATTTATTAAGGACGAAGATGATAAGGGGCCTTGGGTCTACCAAGTTTCCGAAATAGTGTAAATTGAGAAGGTTCCCGAGAAGGAATCTATTCCAAGTCCAGGTTAGGCTCCACATTTATCATGATGGAATCTGAAATGCTAAAGAATGGTTTTGTACCGGGCAAAGGTTTGGGTGCATCTTTACAAGGTAACGTGCAGCCAGTGTCTCTACCTGAAAACTTGGGTACGTTTGGTCTAGGATTCAGGCCCACAGGGGAAGATGCGACAAGGGCTAAAAGGTTGAAAAAGAAGGCATGGGAACTTCCGAAGCCTATCTCGTGCCTCTCCAGGTCCTTTGTCAAACCAGGGATCGTGAAGCGCCCGATGTCAGCAGTTCCAAAGCCTGTGCTTGAGTTGATGAAGAATTAATTGAAAGGTTGCAGAGGTTATTTGATGAGGTGAACATGGCGGAAATTAGGGAAAGTTCCAGCAAAGCAGAAGTGCAGTTTGTTGGTCCAAGAGTAAAGCTTAAGAATTGGTATGCTACTCCTCTCCCTACCCGTAAGGAGTTTTGGTAGTTTGCTTTGTTTTCCTTTCAGTTATCTAGATTATTCCAAGGTTGTAATTTAGATTTTTATTTTCCGTCTGTTTTGATGTACAAACCCTTTTATCCTTTTTTTTCAATGAAATGCAATTTCCCTTTTCCATTACTCCTGATAGTGTCATTTTTATCTTTCTTTTTACAGTTCTTTTTATGCTGGTTTCAATGACATGACATGCATGAGGAATCTTCGGCCAAGTCTTAAAAGCTAATCTAACTTTGAAATAGTAATCCAAGAAATAGAGTGTGATGATGAAATAGAATATGATGAAGAGTAGGCATTTGAGGAAATTAGTAAAGAGCTAAGTCACTTTGAAGAGAAACCCAAGCCTAATCTGAATGAAAGTAAAGCAATCAATTTAAGGGATCCAGATAATATCAGGAAAACCAAGATAAGTGTACACTTGGAACCACAAATCAAGGAAGAAATAATCAAAGCACTGTGTGAATATAAAGACATTTTTGCATGGTCATATGACGACATGCTGGGTCTATGTACTGACTTCGTGGTTCACAAATTGCCCACTGACCCGGCATTCTCTCCCGTCAAGCAGAAGCTAAGAAGTTCTAAACTGACATGAGTGTGAAAATCAAGGAAGAAATCCCAAAACAGTTGGATGCAAAGGTCATTCGAGTCATGCGATACCCTACTTGGTTAGCTAATGTTGTGCCAGTGTCAAAGAAGGATGGCAAGACTAAGGTGTGCGTTGATTACCACAATATCAACAAAGCAAGTCTAAAGGATAATTTTCCATTGCCAAATATCCATATTCTGATTGACAATTGTGCCAAGCATGAGATCGCGTTTTTTGTGGATTTCCATACAGGGTACCACCGGATCCTGATGATTGAGGAAGACGCAGAAAAGACACCGTTCATCATACCATGGGGGACATATTGCTACAGGGTAATGCTAGTTGGTTTGAAAAATGCTGGGGTAACTTACATTATGGCAATGACCACCATATTCCATGACACGATACACAAGGAGATTGAGGTTTACATAGATGATATGATCATAAAGTCCAGGAAGCAGTCCGACCACGTCAGAGGCTTGAGAAAGTTTTTCCAGAGGCTCCGCAGGTACAATCTTAAGCTCAACCCCGCAAAGTGTGCATTTGGTATTCCGTCTGGGAAATTGTTGGTGTTCATAGTCAGTCGGCGTTGGACCCATCAAAGACCAAAGCTATCTAAAAATTTCCACCTCCAAGGAATAACACTGAGGTGATGAGTTTGCTCGAGCGTTTAAACTACATCAACAGGTTTATTGCTCAACTGACAACAACATGTGAGCCCATCTTTAAGTTGCTGAAAAAGGATGCTGTGGTCAAATAGACTGATGAGTGCCATGAGGCATTTGATAATATCAAAGGGTACTTGTCAAACCCACCTGTGTTGGTCCCGCCGGAACCCGGGAGACCTTTGATTCTCTATTTGACGGCCTTGGACTATTCATTCGATTGTGTGTTGGGTCAACATGACATCACTGGAAGGAAGGAGCAAGCCATCTATTATCTCAGCGAGAAGTTCACATCCTAGGAGGTTAAGTATACTCCCCTTGAAAGGACATGTTGCGCCCTGACTTAGGTGGCACAAAAGTTGAAGCATTATCTGTCGTCCTACACTACTTACCTCATTTCTAGCCTGGACCCTCTAAAGTATATCTTTTAGAAGCCTATGCCTAAGGGAATACTTACAAAGTGGCAAATTTTGCTCATAGAGTTTGACATCATCTACGTGACTCGAACCGCGATGAAAGCCCAAGCATTAGCAGATTATTTTATCAAAAATCTAGTGGATGAAGAGTATGAGCCATTGAGGACTTATTTTCTTGATGAAGAGATTATGCATATGAAGAGGTGGATTAGGATGAAAAGCTAGGTTGGAAACTTTTCTTTTATGGAGTCGCTAACATGAAAGGTGTCGGAATAGGGGCTGTGCTCATTTTCAAAACATGGCATCACTACCCTTTTATGACCTAGCTTCATTTTTATTGTACCAACAACATGGCTGAGTACGAGGCATACATTCTGGGTTTAAGGTTAGCTGTAGATATGGGAGTCCAGGAAGTGTTAGTTTTGGGATATTCAGATATGTCGGTACACCAAATTCAGGGAGAATGCGAGACTCGGGATTTAAAGCTTATACCGTATCAACAATGTTTGCATGATATTTGTCAGCGGTTCAGTTCAGTAGAGTTCAGGCATATGCCTAGTATCCATAATTAGGTTGCCGATGCCTTGGCTACCTTAGCATCAATGTTACACCATCCGGATAAGGCTTATGTTGACCCTCTATATATTCAAGTCCGTGATCAGCATGCTTACTGTAATATGGTTGAGTAGGAACTTGATGGTGAACCATGGTTTCATGATATCCGGGAATACATCAAGGTGGGGGTGTATCCGGTACATGCCACATGTGATCAAAAGAGAACAATTCAATGTTTGGCTAGTGGATTTTTCTTGAGCGGGGAAGTTTTGTACAAAAGAACTCCCGATCTTGGACAGCTGAGGTGCATATATGCTAAACAAGCCACAACTATGAGTGGGTATGTTTTGGAAAAGAAAATTCTTAGAGCAGGGTATTATTGGCTCACCATGGAACGAGATTGCATCAGCTTGGTGCGCATGTGTCATCAATGCCAGGTACACGGTGACTTGATCCATTCTCCGCTATCTGAGTTACATATAATGTCCGCACCTTGGCCTTTTGTCACTTGGGGCATGGATGTCATTTGACCGATTGAGCCAGCAACATCAAATGGGCACATGTTTATTTTGGTGGCCATCGACTATTTCACTAAGTGGGTTGAAGCTATGACTTTCAAATCTGTGACCAAGACGGCCGTGGTCAATTTTGTTCATTCAAACATAATTTGTCGGTTTGGAATTCCCAAGGTAATCATCACAGACAATGGTTCTAATCTTAACAGCTATTTGATGAAAGAAGTATGCCATTAGTTCAAGATTACGCATCGTAATTCCACTCCCTATCGCCCCAAGGCTAATGGAGCTGTTGAAGTGGCTAACAAGAACATAAAGAAGATACTTCAAAAGATGGTGCAAGGTTATAGGAAATGGCATGAAAAGTTGCCTTTTGCTTTGCTGGGTTGTCGCACTACTGTTCGCACTTCAGTAGGTGCAACTCCTAATTTGTTGGTATATGGTACTGAAGCAGTGATACCCGTGGAAGTTGAAATTCCATCCCTTAGAATTGTTGCTGAAGCAGAGATTGATGATGATGAGTGGGTCAAAACTCGATTGGAGCAACTAAGTCTGATTGGTGAGAAAAGACTGGCGGCAATATGCCATGGCTAGTTGTGGCAAGAGCATATAACAAGAAGGTGCATCCCCGAAAATTTGAAGTGAGTCAGAAAGTATTGAAACGGATCCTTCCACATCAGACTGAAGCAAAGGAAAGTTTGCCCTAAATTGGCAGGGGCCATTCGTTGTAACGGGAGTCTTATCCAATGGTGCTTTGTATTTAACAGATATAGAAGGCAAATGTGTAGATATGGCTATCAATCTGATGCAGTCAAAAGATATTATGTATGGTTTCTTTGGTTTGTTTAATTGTGATGTTTGTACTTGGCATGTTTTGAAGATTGGAATGACGAAGGAATTTTATTCTGCTATCTAAACACTTTATCCTTTGTTACCCCTTTTGAGACTTATTTATTTTCTTTAATACCCCTCCTTTGGAATCAGAAGAAAAGTTTAGACGTACACATACAAAAAACATAAACAAAAAAGCGAAAAAAAAGAAAAGAGAATGAGAGAAATGGAAAAGAGTAAAGGAAAAAAAAAAAAATAGAGAAAAAAAAGAAAAAGAGGAAAATAACAAAAACAAAGCAATTCCTATGTCATGAATTACGTTCGACCTGATCCCTTCTAAGGATATGTAGGCAGCCTCACGGTTTGGTCCCATCAAAATAAAAAAAAATTCAAAAGTCCCCAGGCAAAGAAATTGGGGCAGACATTGTGGTTTTTGTAAGAGATATGATTCCAAAAGTTGTAATTCTGAGCCCTTTTAAGCTGCTTTGAGCCTTTATGATACCCTTTATTTCTGACCCTATCCAAAAGCCTACATTGCAGTCCAAAGAAAGACCTTCCGATTAATCTTTGAAGAATGCCAAGTTAAGCGAGATAGAGGTATGACTCACATCAGGGGAAACACTCCGTTCTAGGAAAGGAAAAATGAATAAATGAGAGAGTTTTATTGGTGAAAACCCTCACGGGCACCATAAAGTGATGGAAAGCTGAGAGAAAACTAAAATGAGAGTCTTATTAGTGAAAATCCTCACGGGCACCGTAAGGCGACGGTGAGTTGAGAGATGAACAAATGGGAGAGGTTTGTTGGCGAAAACCTTTCAGGGCGCCGCAAGCCAAACAAGGTTGGTGACTTTGTAGAGAGATTAGATTATGGAAACCCCGTGGCATAAAGTATGAAAACTGAAAGGTGATTGGTTGAACAGGCTAGGCTGATTAATCCGAAATGCATGTCATGATCATTGGTTTCAGCTGCCTCACTCAGATAAGTCTCTTTTCCTTTTCTTCCTCAAACAGTCTTCCCGTTTCGAATTTTCTTCTTTATTCCTAACTCTTGAAGTCATTGCATTTAATTTACTTTTGGGTCTACTTCTCTAAGGCGTTTCCAATGTTAGCCTTGTTAAGCAAGTAAGAAAGGATTTCAAAGCTCATTACCAACTTCCAAATTGCACAAAGCAAAGTGTGGCCAAAGCATTCCAGAAATAGAATGATGCGAAATGGAAAATAAGGTGTTAGTGGAAGAAAGTGGTCGAGTGGTTTCGTGAACTTTGGTGAAATACAGAGGTTCAAATTGGAAGGACATAAATGTAAAACAGCAAGATGAGTATGGGATGCTCAGGTTATTTAGGGTCCTGTGGGTAAGGTTCAATCAGAAGGTCAAACAATTCTTTGCCAGAAGGAGGCAGCTAATCAGAACAAAGCATGGCAGTGGGAAGGCCACTTTCAGCAAAAATGCCGCAAATTAACCACCGCATTTTCAAACTGATAAAATTTTCTTTGATTGAAACAGGGGCAGGTGTTGATACCCAATGTTTTCCTATATATTTTTAAATATGCATAGATATCTCCAAAATAGCATATATATATATATATGTGCATATATAAGCATGCACAAGGTTTTTATAATTTTTCCATGATTTGAAGGATTTAAATTCATTTATTTCCTCCCATTTTATTCATAAAATTCCAATAATTATTTTTCAAATTATTGTTATGATGATTTATTCATCTAATTTCCTTACTTATATCAAAATGTGACTGATATAATTTTTATGCATTTTTATAATTATATTTGGTATTTTTAGAGCTATATATAATTACAATGTTAGCCCATTTTAGAATATAATTATATTTTATACGTGTAAAAATGGTCCATATATTTTTAAAAAGTTGATTATATATCTTAAATTATTTTGGTACAAAAAAATTATTTACAGAAACTATTTTATTATTTATTAAAACTAAAATAGGAAAAATTGGCTATTTAAATTATAGCCAGATTTGGCTTTCAATTGTAGCCCAAATTGAACCATTCCCCAACCCAATTTCATACCCAATTAACCCGGCCCAGATTCTAATTATACCAACCCGACCCAAAACCCAACAGATCTTGGCTGTTGATCTAAAAGATCAACGACCCTCGTTTAGTCTTTCCTTTTTAATTCAAAACAACCCCCCAACCTTACTTATTTCCAAACCCCTGCCACCCTTGAATTCTCTGGTATTCTCTCTTCTCTCAACCTAGCCTAGCCTTCTTGAACCACCGCCTCTCTCTCCGGCCATCTCCGACGACCACCTTTCAACCCCAAGCCTCCAATGGTTTTCCCCTCGCCTTGCTCATCTCTGAGGCCTTCAAGGGCCCTGGACCATGCCGATTTGGATCTAGGGTTTCTGTTTCTATTGTTCATGGCTTCTCCAGTGTGATTTTGGGCAAAATCACACCATATTGTTATGATCTTGGAAGTTTATAGCAGGTTCTTCCGTTTCTATTTGGGTTTCCTTTGAAACCCTAAGTTTTGTTTGAATCTCTTAGATCTGTGCTATTTTTGACGATTTCAAGTCTGTTTCTTTCTATGTTCTACACTGTTCTCAAACATCTCTTTAATAATTATCAACTTTAAGCTGTTTTTACTTTCTTTAAAGTTAGGGTTTCTCAGATTTCTTTTACACTTGTTTAAACTAATTTTTCTTTTTTCTTAAACCATTTCCTTACATATCTTGACTGATTCTATGTTCTTACTTTTTTTCAACTCGTCTCTATTAAAAGCACTAATTTTTAGATCTTCTTTGTTTTGATTCTGTATGTTAGCAGGACTACTCAACTCTTGTTAAGTTTCTGTGGCTACCATGCTTCGAATGGGTTTTTACTAAGTTTTAGCCTACTTACATCACGTCTGTGTGATTGTATTCATCATGATTTATTCATCTCTTCCCTTTCTTTGTCAATACTGCTGACCGTGCATGTTTGCTACGTTTGTTTGTCCTTCTCTATTTATATGTTGAAGTATAGAGTCATAACCCTCTCTTGATTTGGTTCTAATTTCCTTATTTGATGGTTTGATAGAAAGGTTTTCTTTTAAAACTCTAAAATTCTATTCGTCTGTTTAGATTGACTGATTCCATTACCTTATTTGCTGTAGCACTTTATTTTTACTGAATCATTCCTTAATTGGAGTTTTCTGAACTAAGTCCTAATTGACTACTCTATGCTTACTGAGTCTTGATCCTTTCCTTGCTAGTCATGTACTGATTTTCTTTTACTTGTGTTATATGCTGCTGTTTCTTACCGTTTGAATTAACACCCTTCATTCAAGGGAGTACTTACTTGATTTCCTAGTTGATTAATTATGAGTTCCTTAAGTACTATGATACTATGATTCTTACCTTATTTCACTACCTAATTTCGACTATAATTACTCTAGCATTTCACTAACACAGACACGAACACTTGTGGTTCAAAAACTATCTCTCAAACTAAAACAAAATCTCTGCTCCCTCTCTTGTGCTATTTGCTACTGTTCTAAGTTAGCCGGCTGCAAGCCAAGGCTAACCAATTGTGCTCTCTTATTCTTTCATTCTGCTTACTCTCCTCTTCACTAGTATGTCCTAGTTTCAATTCAAAGTTCCAGTAACAACATGATTCTCTTATTGTTTCAGTTCTTCTTGTTTCTGGTTTGCTTCTGTTTGTGGTTATGTTGTGAAACTTGTAGTTAAGCGTATATTAGTAGCATGTTATTATGTCTCCCCTCCCTTTAGATTGGTATATTCCCTTTATGAGTGTTACTGGTCATGACTTACCAATTGTCTCTTACTTGCTATATGTTTACCATGCTATTTGATCATAGGCAAAATCTGAGTGATTTAACCATTATTTATGCTTCCATTTAATTATATTCCAATAACATAATGTATATAATTGATGAGAAATAGGTATTTAATTTGTGATTCTTATACTTTGCAGAAAAAGGAGCCTATATAAATACTTGGAAATGTTATGGAATGATTCAGGAGCAAAAACAACCCTTCGAAGTTGAGTCCGTACAATCAAGAAACAAGAAATGGCAGAAAAATCCTCCCAGACGTGTGAAGTTTCTTCTTCGCGTGAATAAAATGCCAAACCAGTGTCAGACGCGCGAAGAAACGCGCGAAGTTCAATCTTCGCGCGAAACTTCGCGCGTTTCTGTCCGGGAAAGGCATTAAGGAGGGGTAAA